>CM076581.1:296127835-296207409 GCA_034641835.2 Pinus albicaulis
AGTGATCCAGGGGGCATTAGACACTAGCCTAGCAATGCGGGAGGTTTGTCCACATGTTATGGCTAGGAGGTTAGAGTATCATCTAAATTGTAAACATCTAGGTGTAAATACCTCGAATTGTTGTATTTAGATCATTTAGATTAGTTAGAAGTTGAATAGTTCAGTTAGTCTATCTGTCATATTTCAGTTAGTTGAATTATTTTAATTAGGCTGTTGATTTTCTAAAATGGTCCTCACAGAGGAACCGAACAGACAAATGTTCATGTATATAAATGTAATCCCTCGGATGTATATAAAGGGAGCAGAGGAGAAGGGAGAAGAAGAAAAGGAAGAGATTTCTGCAATAAAACTCTGTGTATTGAGCAATTGCTTTCGGTTGAATAAACTTCAAGTCCCGTTGATTTCCAAACTGTCGGAATTTATAATTGTGAAAAATTGTTTAACTGTGGGGCGATTGTGTACTGGTAATTCCGTTTCTCTGTCTTTGATTTCTCGTAAATTGTTTGGATGAACCCTGTGAATTCACCCCACTCGCAAGCGAGGTCAGAGTAGGGAAGCCATTGTCGTCGAGCTCTGTTTTATGATAATAGAAATCCCGCTCAATAAAGAGAATTACATTTGTTTGTTGGTAATTAGAATTCCCAACCCAAGTAGCAAACCTGAGTTGAGGCATACAAAGGAGAACGCAAACCCGATGTGAAACTTGGTCAAGCCCTGTACCAAAACCACGAGCGGAATTGCAGAGGCGGATTGCCCATATCGCACCACTTTTGCGGGTTGAGTGTATTCCCAGAATCAGAGCGATTCCATAGAACCGTCGACGCGTAGCAAGGGTGGACCCACGAAAACCGTTGTTCAAAGCACGCCATCGCGCGTTAACGTTCATACCAGGATGCTGAGCGATATGCATACATGCCGTTGATCTGGGAAAGAGCCATTGGACGGTGGTCGCTTACTATAGATGCGCGGGAGATAACGAGGGTGTCATTATTAATACAAAGTTTCCAAGGTTTAAACATTGGTTATAAGGTTGGCAGTATAATATAAAGCCGAGAGATTTATTTAACTTTTCAAAAGTAGTCGATGATATTTATTTATCAAATGATATTTATTTATCAAATTCCTCGAATTTGATAAATAACATCCAAAAAAAGAAAGAAAGTAGACCACGTGGAGTAGAGAATGAGGTTCAAAAAGGGAAATGCTGACAGAGTCATGTCTACAGTTAACCATCTCTCCTTAGGGGTCTGAATTCAATTTTGTTGCGTCAATTGTGGTATCAGAGCTGTTGTTTGAATTTGTTTTTGTTGACATGGAAATCCGAGTTGTTAGAGGTGCTGGTAGAAGAAGACCTGTTGCCAAAGCAGAGGTGGTTGGGATGTTGCAGAGGGTCGAGGCCAGAATGGATGCCATGGAGCGAAGACAGCCGGCAGATCCTGAAGACATCAGTGAACCTGAGATAGAAGAAGCAGAAGAAAATGTTGAAATTCCTCCTGACATGAGGCTCCTCAGAACTGTTCTGGGGTCTGCAGTTAAGCCCAGAATTGAAGTGTCGAGTTATGCAGGGGGACTGAATCCAGAAGAACTAGTAGACTGGATTAATGAAATGAACAAGTGCTTCGACTATGAAGAGATAAGCAAGGATAAAAAGGTCAAGTTTGCGGTGACAAAGCTGAAGGGACATGCTGCACTTTGGTGGGACGGAGTGCAGGCAGAAAGAAGGAGAGTTGGCAAGCAACCTATCAAGAGCTGGACCAGAATGATGGCTAAATTAAAAGGTAAATTCTTGCCTAGTGATTACCAGCTGACATTGTATAAGAAAATGCAGAACCTGAGACAGAGGTTGCTGACAGTAAAAGAATACACAGAGGAATTCTACAGAGTAAGCATAAGGGCTGGGCAATTCCAAGACACACTAGAGAAGACTGCCAGATATGTGAATGGTCTCAAGCTGGAGATCCAAGATGAAATTGGTCTCCTATATCCTACGACAGTGGAGGAGGCCTATCAGATGGCCTTGAAAGTAGAGGAGAAACTCTTGAGAAACAGTCTGCCAAGAAGAGAGGTACTTTCCGAGGAAAGGGAAGTCAGGGTGGTAGAGGAAAGCCTGCTACACCCAGGGATGGAGCTAACAGTAGCTCACCTCAGAATGCATCTGCAAAGGATGATGCAAGGGGCAGAAGGGGTTCTTACAAAGGAAAAGGAAGAGGAGGCAGAGACAGAGGCAGAGGTAGAGAATTGAGGTGTTATAGATGTCAGCAAGTGGGACATAAGCACTATGAGTGTCCAGAGAATGTGGGTGCTGGTCCAAGAAATGCTGTTGTTTCCCAGGCTGGAGAAGAGGCAGAAATTGAAGAAGAAATTCTACCAGAGAGGGGAGAGTCCTTGGTGGTAAATAAGGTCCTGTTGAAGCAAGCCAAAGAGGTCACTGAGCCTGCACAAAGGAAGACTTTGTTTAGGAGCATATGCAAAGTCCAAGGGAAATGCTGCCAGCTAGTCATTGATAGTGGCAGCACAGACAATCTGGTTTCCACTGAGGTAATAGAAAAGTTGAAGTTGAAGACAAGGGAGCATCCAACTCCCTACAGGGTGTCCTGGCTGCATAAAGGACATCAGCTGGTTGTGAAAGAACAGTGTGAGATAGAGCTGCAAATGGGAAAATATAAAGATAAGGTCCTGTGTGATGTAATGCCCATGGATGTGTGTCATATACTGCTGGGTAGACCTTGGCAGTTTGACAGAGCAGCAGTGCATGATGGCAAGAAGAAAACTTACAAGTTCTTTAAGGATGGGGTACATCATACATTGATACCCATGGAAGAAGGAGAGCCATCCAACAGAGTGATTGATCCAAAGGTCTTGTTGCTGAGCGGGAAGGAATATCTACAGTAGATAGAAGAAGAAGAGGTAAGTTTTTCTTTAGTTTGCAAACCTAAAGTAGTTCTTGCTTCTACAAATATTTCTGATTTTCCAGTAGAAATCCAAGAGATGTTAGATGATTATTGTGACATTATTGTGGATGATTTACCTGATGAGCTGCCACCTGTGAGAAAGATTAGCCATCAGATAGATTTTATCCCTGGTTCAAATCTTCCAAATAAGGTAGCCTACAGAATGAATCGCAAGGAAAATGAAGAAATCAGGAGACAAGTACAGGAATTGGTGGACAAAGGACTAATCAGAGAAAGTTTGAGTCCATGTGCTGTACCAGCAGTATTGAGCCCAAAGAAAGATGGAGGCTGGAGGATGTGTACTGATTCCATAGCAATCAATAAGATCACTATCAGGTACAGATTCCCTTTGCCCAGAATTAAGGATTTAATGGATTGTTTGAGTGGTGCTAGATATTTCTCAAAGATAGATTTAAAGAGTGGATACCATCATATTAGAATAAGAGAGGGTGATGAGTGGAAAACTGCCTTTAAAACAAATGAAGGACTGTATGAATGGATGGTAATGCCTTTTGGGTTGTCAAATTCACCTAGCACTTTCATGAGACTTATGAATGAAGTATTGAAAGAATTCATTGGGAAATTTGTGATAGTATATTTGGATGATATATTAGTTTTCAGCAGAACTAAAGAAGAACATTTAAGGCATCTTAATCATGTCTTGAAGAAGCTGCACCAAGAGAAACTACTGATAAATTTGAAGAAATTCTCATTCATGAAGGAAGAGTTGGTGTATTTGGGTTTTGTTGTTTCTGCAGAAGGATTGAAGATGGACCCAGAAAAGGTTAAGGAAATTGTGGAGTGGCCTTCACCCAAGAATGTTTTTGAGGTAAGAAGTTTCCATGGACTTGCTAGTTTTTACAGAAAGTTTATAAGAAACTTCAGTAAGATCAATGCACCCATAATTGAGACAATAAAGAAGAGCAAACAACCATTTAAGTGGACTGCTGAAGCAGAAAGAAACTTTAAAGTTTTGAAGCAAAAGATAACGGAGAAGCCTGTTTTGATTCTGCCTGATTTTACTAAACCATTTCAAGTAAAGTGTGATGCCAGTGGAGAGGCCATTGGAGTTGTGTTGAGTCAGGATGATAGGCCTGTAGCCTATTACAGTGAAAAGCTAAATGACACCAGAAGAAAGTATTCCTCTTATGAGAAGGAATTCTATGCAATTGTTCAGGCACTGAAGAAGTGGAGACACTATTTGATGTCCAGGGAATTTGTATTGTATTCTGACAATCATGCTTTGCAGTATATTGTACAGCAGCCCAAGTTGAAACATAAGCATGCTAAATGGGTTGAGTATCTCCAAAGTTTTAATTTTGTTTTGAAACATATAAGTGGCCAAGCCAATAAAGTAGTTGATGCTTTGAGTAGGAGGCACATGCTTGTTCAAGAAACAAATTTTGAAGTTGTAGGATTTGATTTTCTGAAAGAATTGTATAAAACATATCCATATTTTAAAGAAGCATTTGAGGCATGTAGTAACCCTGTTTTAATAGATAGAAGCCAGTGGCTGGATTATTTCTTGCAGGAGGACTTACTATTCAGAAGAAGCCAACTGTGTGTACCAAGATGTTCCATGAGGGAAAATTTGATCAAAGAGAAGCATAGTGGTGGACTTGCTGGACACTTTGGTACTGATAAGACTTATGAGCAGCTGAGTCACTTTTATTTCTGGCCCAAGATGAGAGCAGAAGTGGACAAGTTTGTGAAGAATTGCAAGATTTGTCAATATGCCAAAGGAAGGAGCCAGAATGCAGGATTGTACACTCCCTTGCCTATTCCAAACAGGCCTTGGGACATGGTGAGTATGGATTTTGTTCTAGGATTTCCCAAGACTCAGAGAGGGAATGATGCAGTCTTTGTTGTGGTGGAAAGATTCTCCAAAATGGCACATTTTATTCCATGCTATAAAACTAGTGATGCCACCCATGTTGCTAACTTGTTTTTCAAAGAAGTTGTTAGATTGCATGGGTTTCCCAGGAGAATTGTTTCAGACAGAGACACCAGATTTGTGGGTCACTTTTGGAGGATATTGTGGAAGAAACTTGGTACCAAACTGAGTTTCAACTCAGCTTATCATCCCCAGACTGATGGACAAACTGAGGTAGTGAATAGGAGTCTGGGAAATTTGTTGAGAAGCCTTGCAGGAGAGCATCCCAAGTAGTGGGATCATATTTTTCCCCAGGAAAAATATGCATATAATGACTCACCAAAAGGAAGATGTGTGCAGTCCATTTCATACCGTTATGGAATGCAATCAGAGAGTATCGTAGTTAAGAAATCCGGGAAATGCGTAGCTATGAGCAAGATGGTGAGGAATTTTCTTCAGAGATCCAGGCCATACATGAACAAGTGAAACAAAAACTACAATGTAGCAGCATCAAATACAAAATTAGAGCAAACTTGAGCAAAAAAGAAGTTCATTTTGAAGTAGGAGATCATGTTTTGGCACACTTGAGAAAAGAGAGATTCCCAAAGAAGCAGTATAACAAACTAAAGTTCAAAAAGATTGGGCCATGCAAGATACTTAGGAAGTTTTCTGCAAATGCTTACGAGATTGAATTACCTCCTGATGTTGGAATATCTCCCATTTTTAATGTTACAGATTTGTGCAAAAGGAAGATCATGGCAGTAAGAAAGATCAAAGAGATTGGGGATGATTGAAAGTGCAAGGAATGTTTACTCAAAGACATCCACTACAAACTTAGAGAAGATATTGGACAAAAGAGTGTTCAGGAAGACCAGAGGACAAGAGTACTTTCAATACTTAATAAAATGGGAGGAAAAGCCAGAAGAAGATGCCACTTGGATGACTAAAGGAGTGTTGCAGAAGATAGGCAGATTAGTGGAAGAGCTCATGGACAAGAGTCTACGAAGAAAATTTCCCTCGAGAGTCTGATGCAGGGGCATTAGACACTAGCCAAAAATGTAGGAGGTTTTGTCCACATGTTGTGGCTAGGAGGGTTTGGAAAAAGTATAATTATCACAGCTAGGTGTAAATACCTTAGCTGATTGTATTATTAGATCAGTTAGAGTCGTAGAAGTTGAATAGCTCAGTTATTCACTCATGAGCTGTAACAGTTGAATAGTTGTACTAGGCTGTTGATTTTCTAAAACGGTCCTCACAGAGGAACCAAATAGACAAATTTTCATGTATATAAATGTAATCCCTCGGATGTATATAGGGAGAGCAGAGAAGAAGAGAGGAGAGCTTTCTGCAATCAAATCTTTGTGTTCACAATTGCTTCCAGTTGAATAATTTCAGTGCGCATTGCCATAGAGTCGTTTTGAGTCCTTAATTGTGAAGAAATTGTTTAATTGCAAGGTGATTGAGCTCTGTGCATGTATAATCGAACTACTGTAGAAATTACACATATATTTGTCTATTGTTTTCTTAAATTTTACCTGAAAAACCCTGTGAATTAAATGCGCAGGCGAGGCCTGTGTAGAGGATCCACGGTCGTGAACACAGTGTAAATAGTAAAACTCCCGAGACCGAGTTGTTAGTTTTGGAACCTGACCTGAGGATTAAACGTGAGTTAAAGAACCAAAAGGAATAGCGGAACCCGACTCAACCGTGGGTTGGTCACTGTTAAAAAACCACGAGTGGATTTACAAAGGCAGGTTGCCCATATCGCACCGCTTTTGCGGAGCAGGCGGTATTCTCCAAACGCAACCGATTCCATTCAGGGTTCGACACGTAGCTTAGGCAAAGTCCCAAAACCACCATTCAAGGTACGCCATCGCACATTAAAGTTCGACGTTGGAAGCCGAGCGATATTGAAGTTGCTCGATCTAGGAAGGGCCTACCTGACAAAGGTTTAGCCACAAGATGATATGACAGCCAAGAATTGTTTAAAATTTTATTTGATCATATATATATATATATATATATATATATATATATATATATATGTGGACCCAGTGTCAATGTGGCGGCTTATACAATCAAATGAGCGGCCAAAGATAAATATACATGCTCAAGGGTTTAACTTTGATTATAAAGGTTCGTAGGGATAAATATATAAGCCGGGAGATATAATTTATCATATCAAGATCTGTTAATAGAATTTATTTATCAATTTTCTCCAAAATTGATAAATAAAATTGCCAAGAAAAAAAACCACGGGTAAACTAAAGGAAATGACAGAGCAGCCCTAGTAGACTAGCTCTCCTGTGGGTCCGCAGATATTGTTTTGTTGCGCTATGAATAATTCCTATCTTAGTATTTTGTGTAGATTGTACTATTTTTATTTTAGTAAAATTGAATTGAAAAATACTTTTGATCTTTTAGATTATGGTTGACCATTTCCTTGTAATATCTTAACATCTTTTCATTTTCTAACTATTTATTGAACCATACATTCTATTTAGATTAGACTTAATATTATTTTGAATATTGTCCCACATAATGACATCTTCCTTTTTATGTATTGATGTAGCTTAGACTTGGCATCTTAAAGTTATCATTTATTTAGCTAGTTGTGGTTATGGATGGACTTAGAAGTGACCTTAAATAGATTTGAAATAATAATGAATTAGAACTAAATATTTTCCAAAGTGAATTGATTGTTAACTTGATCATTTAATGTGGAAGACTGAAGGAAAGCAATTGATTTTACGACTTAATCTATAATTTAAGAAGTGCAATTAAACATGAATTTCTAGTAAAGAAAAGACATAGAAGACAACAAACATTGATTACAAAGTTCGTCCCTGGTGGACTACGTCTTCGGGTCTGCTTTCAAGATGGGCGTCTCTTTTATTCAGGAATGATCCAAGGAAATATTTACATAGAATTTCACCAAACTCAACGTGCTCGTAGGCACCTCTAGTCTTTATCAACAGAAATATCTCTCTCATCTCTGGTCTCTGTCAACAGAAATCTCTCTCTCTGAGCTTTCCAATTCTTGTCTCCGTGCCCAATCAGACGACCAAGATACACCTGAAAACAAAAATTCCCCTCTGTTACAAAATCCTGAACACAAGCGTTCAAAAAAAATCCTTTCCTCATCATGAGAAATTGTTAAGTTTAAATAAGATTGGGCCAACGTTCATCTCGATCCTCTTGGGATGAACATAGAAAATTAGTTTTACATTAGGTGGATAGTTGTTCTAGGTCTTATAAAAGTGGAACACCTTGCACATAGATTACATGGTGGTTAATTTCAAAATTGTTTGCATTCATTTCAAAACCCAAAATAAACTTTGGATATAAAATTAACCTCGAAGGTTTGCAAATGGCGGAGCGGTCGGGTGATCAAATGCCATGTGACAGGAAGCTTCCAACGGTCTACACGCGGACTACCATCTATTGGCTAAGTTCAGCGATTATGGTACATTTTCTACCAACTATCCATCCATGTGACAACACAATCTCTGACGGTTGCGGTCTTCTGGCGATTAGCTCCACAAATTGTGTAGGTTCAAACTGTTGTTGACATGTGTTGCAACCTCCGCCCGACAGTCAACTTCGACACGGTTAAACTGCTGCGATTAGTCTGTTTAATATATGGTTTATCACGATATTCTAACACCGAAACCATTACATATATTTGTATGTGCTCACCACCATGTTTTGTAAAATTACATGGTTACATAACATTTGCATTGGGTTTATTTCATATGGTTTATGTGCCTAGGTATTATCTTAGCATAGGTTTAGGACTTAGGAACCATAAGCTTAGACTTATGATATTTAACCACATAATGACATAACCATGAAGTAAATTTCACCATGAACCACATCATGATTGAAGACTCTCATCGAATCACTAAAGAAACTAAAAATTGATCTAGACTTCCCTGTCGATCTGAACTGATGCAAGACCCTCCTCGATCAATCCTTTACACTTGAAATCTTTTGGACCAACAAAATTTTGATTTAAGCAAACATGAGGTGAGGGTACAACTACCTCACTGTTCCAATCTCCATCCACCTTGCCTTGCTAGGATTCATCACCTTGAGTCCCACTTGAAGATATTGAACATCTCCATGCCTTGAAGAGCGAACCTTCCTGTCCAAGATGGTATCTTCCTGCAGCTCATTCATATACGTAGGTGCCAAATCATCAACAATAGGAGTCTGTGTATCTTTCTTCGGATCAATGATCATCGGAGGTTCATACAACTTCAGATTTTATACATTTACAAGTGAATAATTATGCATGTGAGGAGGTAAACCTAACCAAAATGCATTATTTCCAATATTTTCCAAAATCTTGAAAGGAAAATATGGATGAAAAGTTCACCACTTACGTTTGTTCGTCGGTCTGTGGATGAAGGTTGTGCTCTTCTTCAACTTTGCATCCATGAGTCCCCACAAAGTGGACCAAAACTCTCCTACAAAGCAATTTTCTCGATCACAAATGATGGAACTATGTAACCCAAAGTGAACCCGTACCTTTTGAAAGAACATTTGTGTAGTCTGTTCAATAGTCACTTGCTTTTTGCATGGAACACAAATGCACTTTTTTCTGAAAAAATCAAGCATGACATACATGTAATCATGCCCTCTCCTAGACACAGGAAGTGTTCCAACAAATTCCATGGTATGTTGTCCCATGGTCGTGAAGGAACTGGAAGTGGCATATACAAGCCAATCTTTCGATTGCTTGGCTTGCTTGTCGAAAACATAACACATACTTTAATGTACTTAAGAAATGTTTCATACATGTGAGGCCAGTACCTTTGAATTTGCGCCATTGTACTTATTACGCCAAAATGTCCTGAAATGTGAGAAGAATGTGCTTCCCGAATAACAAGCGCCCTTTCTATCTGTGGTATGCAAAACTTACCAAGATGATATAACAACCTGTCATGAACATGAAAACTGACTTATTCCACCCAAGTACCATGAGTTAGTGATTCATAAATATCTTTGAAATCAACATCTGTAATATAATTTTCTATATAAATTTCAATTTTTAAAGAAATATTCTACAACACTACTCAAGCATTCAAAGATGGTCTAGACAACATATCAGCTACTTTTCTTGTTACACCTTTCTTGTACTTAATTAGTAAGTGAAATTGATGAAGAAATCCCATCCATCTGTAATGCCAATATTTTTGCAACTTATTCTAAGACTGAATTTACTAAAGTGGCTAATGATCTACGTGAATCATTGTTTCACTTCCCATTAAGTAGTGTTCCATTTCTTAATACTTTCAACCAAATCAAACAATTCCTTATCATATGTCCGATAATTTGCAACTGCCTTAGAAATAATTTCTAAATGAAAAAAAATAGGTTTCCCTCTCTGAAGTAAGACTGCACCCATTGCATAACCACTAGCATCTGTTTCAATTTCGAATTTTCGTTGAAGATCTGGTAAAGCTAAGATTGGTGTTGTGCCATTTTTTTGCTTAAGTGTATCAAAAGATTTTTATTGTTTCCTTCTCCACTAAAAGGAAACTTTAGAACCTGTGAAAGCATGTAACAGTGATGCAATGAAAGAAAACTAAGAAATGAATTTCCTCCAATATTGAAATGCACCTAGAAAATTTCTAACTTCAGTCACATTCTGTGGTCTTAGCCACTTAAAAATCACATCGATTTTATCTAGATCTACTTTCAAATGACCACCTCTAGCTATGTAACCAAGATAAACCAATGAAGTTTTCCCAAACTCACATTTGGAAATATTAAGGTACACTTTTTCCCTTTTCCCCACTTCTAAGACCTGTTTAACATGCCTAACATGATCTTCCATATTGGAAATGAAAATCAGGATATCATCTAAGTAGATAATGATAAAGTTATCAATGTATGGATTCAATACATCATTCATAACCGGCATGAAAGTTTCTGGTGAATTACACAACACAAAAGGCATAACTAACCATTCAAATAGCCACTGCCTAGTTTTAAATGCAATTTTCCAGACATCATTTTCTGCAATGTGAATTTGATGATACCAACTACACAAATCCAACTTAGTGAAATAGATAACATTTTTCAACTGGTCAAGTAAATCATCTATCTTAGGAAGAGGATACCTATTCTTGATTGTGAATTTGTTTAAGGCCCTAAATTCAAAACACATTCTCCATGTTCCATCTTTCTTAGGAACCAAAATTATTGGTGAACCACATGGAGATGAACTAGGCCGAATGAAGTCTTTTTCAACTAGATCTTAGATTTTTTTCTTTATTTCTTCGTTCTCTATGACTGACATGAGATACATTATGACATTAGGAAGAGGGGCATCAGACATCAATTGTATCTCATGTTGTATTTCCCGTTTAGGATGCAGATGTTTTGGTTCTTTAAATAGACTTTGAAAATAATCTACCACTTTAACCAAACTATATTTTAAATGAGATTCATAACCTGAAAATCATCATGTTGATCCTCATGTTCTTCTTTTACAACCATGAGAACATATCTTTTACTTTAACTTATTAACCTCTTGATCTGATTAGCAATAACTAAATCGAAGTGTATTTTGATTTGATGTGCCCTGACAATGTATTCGATCCCATATTTCATAAGATGATATTTATGCTCTTTCCTATAAACTAGATCATCTCGATCATAGAGATAAGGAATTCCTAGCACTACTCCACATATGTCTAATGGAATCACATTAAATCCACTTCATCAATGTAATTATCTATGATGGAAAATTTTAAACGACAATGCTTTGTGACATTAATCTGAGTCTTTTCTTTTAGCCAACGTAATGGGTATGGTCTTGGATGATTCTATGTCTCCAAACCCAATTTATTAACTAATTATTCAGATATTAAATTGTCCTGTGATCCACTATCAAATAATGTGTCTATTTTTGTGTCCTTATAATTTACCCTTATGTGTAATAATTAAACTCGTTTATCCTCATGGAGATGATTTCTGTTTGAAGAAGATGCAGAAGTACTAGAACTTGAACTAGTGTCAGAAATTTTACCTATCAAAACCATTGTGGTTATTTTCCTTTCATCACTTGAGTGGGAGCCCAAATCTTGTTGGATTGTTATATTAGCCTTATTTTCACCTTTCTTTTTCTGGAACTTCTTTGGTCTGATTTCTGGGTGAAGTTTACAACATCTAGCTTCATCATGTATGATTCTCTTGCAATGAGTACAAGTAGGTCTTTCATCTTCCTTCTGAGCTGTCGTTGTTTTCATTCCCTTGAAACTGATCTTCCTCATGCTATCTTTGGAATCCTTGATTTCGAACTGTTTGGATGCTTTCTATCAAAACTTCAACAGTCTACCACATGATTCAATATGTATGGGTTGAACACACACTTTATCACAGTTAGTAGGATTAAAAATCAATAAATTATGTTGTAAATAAGAATGTAAACTTCCAATGTAATTTAATAAAGTTTCACATGTATCCAATGGAATACCAAGAACCAAATATTTCTTCCTGAACTCTTGAGTAAAATCGTAAACATTCTACCCTTTACCTTGCCTCAAATGCTGCCAATCAATAAAAGCTTGTTGCATGTATCCCAAAGGATAGAATTGTTTTCTGAGAGCTTTTAGAAACTTAGACCATGAAGATATGACTTTACCTTTCCGCTTTATATCTACTTGAGTTTTAATTTCCCACCAGATTAAAGTTGTTCCCCCCATTCTAAGTGTAGCTAACTAATTTTTTGTTCTTTCATCAGAAATGTTCTGAATTATACAATACACTTCTAACTATTTAATCCAGTTATCTAAGTTTTAAGGATTCATTTGGCCATCATAAATAGGTAGTTCAAATTTTACATCAAGTTTCAAAAGAGATGATTTCTGAGGTTTCTTTTCTGTTTCAGAATTTGAACTAGAAGAAGAAGAAGAAAACAGTGAATATGATGGAAGAGGTGGAGGTTTATCATCTTTTCCTTTTCCCTTTTCCTTCTTCGTTTCTTTCGAAGATGAAGTTGCATCTCTCGCCTTCTTATCTTCATAGAGTTCTCCCAACATCCATTGCATTTTTAAAACCATTTTTTGAATATGTTCATCACCCATGACCTTCACTTTAGGATTTTCACCTGCATCGGATCCTCCCATTGTCGATTATTTAGCGATTTTTCGCTTTCCAACTTCTAAGTCGATCTCCTCGAGTCTTCCTTCTCCATGTCGCAACGTGGATTTGGTTAACACTCACTAGAAAAAATCCTACAAAATGCAACCTGCTCCAATACCAAAATATATATGATCTAAAATAGATGTGAAATAATACTGAAGTAGAACTGAATATTTTCCAAAGTGAATTGATCATTAACTTGATCTCTTAATGTGGAAGATTGAAGGAAAGAAATTGATTTTACGACTTAATCCAAAACTTAAGAAGAAAAATTAAACATGAATTTGTAGCAAATAATAGAGATAGAAGAAAACAAAATTGATTACGGAGTTTGTCACTCGTGGACTACGTCTCCAGGTCCACTTTCAAGATGGGCGTCCATTTTATTAAGGAATGATCCAAGTAAGTCTTTACATAGAGATTCACCAGATTGAACATGGTCGCAGACACCTCTAGTCTCTCTCAACAAAAATCTCTCTCTCCCAGCTTTCCAACGCCTATCTCGATGCCCAATTCCGCTTCCAGACGACCAAGATACACCTGAAAACAAAAATTTCTCTCTCTTACAGAATTATGAACACAAGCCTTCAAAAAAACTCCTTTCCTCATCATGAGAAATGGTTAACTTTAAATAACATTGGACTAAGGTTCATCTCGGGCCTCTTGGGTTGAACATAGAAAATTAGTTTTACATTAGGTGGATAGTTGTTCTCCATCTTATAAAACTGGAACACCTTGCACATAGATTACATGGTGGTTAATTTCAAAACTATGCGCATTCATTTCAAAACCAAAAATAAAATTTGGATATAAAAATTAGCCTTGAAGGTTTGTAAATGGCAGAGAGGTCAGGTGATCAAATGCCACGTGACAGGTGGCTTCCAGTTATCTACACACAAACTTCCATATGGTGGTTAATTTCGGTGGTTTTGGTACACTAGCTACCAACTGTCCATGCATGTGACAACACAACCTCTGATGGTTGCGGTATTCCGGCGAGTAGCTCCACAAACCGCGCGGGCTCAAACGGCTATTCACATGTGCTGTAACCTCCGCCCGACAGTCAAATCCAATGCGGTGAAGATGTTGTGGTTAGTCTGTTTAATATAGGTTTATCAACATAGTCTAACACTGAAACCATTACATAGATTTGTATGCTCTCACCACCATGGATTGTAACGTTATATGGTTACATAACGTTTGCGCTAGGTTTATTACATATGGTTTATGTGCCTAGGTATTAGGACTTAGGAACCATAGGCTTACACTTATGATATTTAACCACATAATGACATAACCATGAATTAACTTGAACCATGAACCACATCATGACTGAAGAATCTCATTGGATCAGTGAAGAAACTGAATACTGATATAGAATTCCTTGTCGATCTGAACTGATGCAAGATCCTCGGGGATTAAGAAGAAATTTTATGGAGTGTCTTGTTATCCATTCTCTTTTATCTTGTTCTTATAAATTAGGTACCTAATCATGGTTGTGCATTCACTGGAGGAGGGGTTCTTTTTTATGAGGATGATAGGATAGGGTGTATTTCTTCTATTATTAAAATTTTAAGTTATAAAATTCTTTTGGATTTTCTCTATCCTTATGCAAAAATATCTAAAGCTACTACATCCTTAGACTTTACATCCACAATATATAAAAAGTGTGATCACAATACCAAATAATATTTTTGCCTTATTGCATAAATGAATTCTACTAATCTACATTGTTTTCAAGTATATAATGAGCTTTCAAACTCTTTTCAACACTATAGTGATTTAATATATTTGTACAAGGTACTTTTTCTAAGATGTTGTTGTTATTATTATTAGGTAAGCGAGAGTCATATTAAGAAATAAAAAAGATACATTGGGACATTTTTCTACTGTTGTTATTGACCTACCACCCGGGAAACTAGACTAATAGCACAAAATGAACTTTCTAACTACTAGATATCCATTTTTTTCTATAATTTTCCTTACAAAATCACATAATGTCTTAAATAACCATATTGACCTATAAAAAATATCACGCACCCTAGAAAAACCTATGGTAACTAGTCTATTACAAGTATCGTGTGGGGAGTTAAAAAATAAATATATAATATACATAAAAATAATCATAACCTAGAATACTAGAATCAACATAGACATAAACATCACCAATTGGTTGTAAAATCCACCTATATTGTTTATAGCCGACCTACATCCTTGTGTAGAGCTATAAAGGTAATGTTGGTGAGGCGGTCAACCAAAATGTTGAGGTTCTAGCCCATCTTTTCTAGTTGAGAGTGAATGTTATTTAGCCCACACTTTATTCCCTTGTTTCACCTCTGAATTTCCTATAAATTCTTTGCCAAGATTTCTTTTATATGCCAATAAATGTCAACTACTTTAAAGTATTTGGTTTCTGTAGAGTGGGTGCAATCACTTTTAGGAACTTAAGCTTTTACTTGATCCATCAAGTTGATATCAAAGGTAGAGCATTATTGAAGAGGAGATTTTTCTTCAATGGATGCAATTGGATTTGAACATTTATCAAAGTGTGTTTAGTGTACTTGCACATAGTCTCTTATGGAGGTAGTCTCTAGTGCTTCCCTCTTAACGCTAAAAATATTGGGAGGTAGCACCAAGAAGTGTAGGTTACAATGACCCTAACCTTTAATCTATGGAAAAATGACTTTGACTCTTACATGATAAACCTTCACATTAAAATCAATTGTTAACCTTAGCTTCTCCAAATGGTCTTATAAGATTTAATTATAATCCTTATTTTCTCTATATTAATAACACACACACACACACAAAATTTTACTATCCATTTTTATTTTCAAATATATTATAAACTCTCTGCTTTTTCTAAATTATTATATTCTACATTTTTTTCGGATTAATAGTTTAATTTATTTTAAATATTTATTTATCTTTAAATATTCGATCTTTTCACACATATTTCCTTTGATATGTATAAAATAATAAATGACTATTTATCTCGATATAGTCCAGTTCAAATTTTAAATATGCAAAAGCAAGGATCCATCATGTGAATGTGCATTTCGGCAAACGTGTCCCTCCATATAGCAATACATTAAATTATATTCCAAATAAACATGATTCTGAGGCTTTAGTCACGAGTGGTCTAAAATATTATCAGGAACCATATTGACCTCATTCATTCACATCAAAAGGGGCTTCAATTAAATTAATACAATAGTTGTTTGAGATATGGTACAATTATTAACGTGAAGCTATCGATCGTTCCGTTTGGGATGAGTCCACTTGCAGTCAACTTATACCAATCAATCGTAAAGTTGTCAATTAGGTTAAAAATAAGTAAAAGGAGTTTCAATTCGCAGTCAGATTCCACAGTTTCACTGCAAAGTTTTCAGAAGACGGGCCTCCCAATATTCAATCCTACATTGAAGAGGAGATGATCTCACTGTGTTTTTCTAAGATAACTAGAGGATGATTGAGTGCCATTTAGTCAAAGTGAAATATTAAGCTTAGCTGACATTATAGTTCGGGGACATAGTTCGTAATTATTTTTGGTTAAAATATTTTTATAAGAATTTTTATTATTATTGAGAGATCACTAATTCAATTTTTTTAAGATCGTTCTCTAAAATTAAGTGTACAGAAAATAAATATAAGAATCGCCAAACTTGTACACCAAATAAAAACATAAATCATATTAAAAACCAACATCATAAGAGGAGGATACCTATATATATATAATCCTCTTTGATGATTAAAACTTAAAAGCATCCTAAACTTTTGAAAAATATTAAAAGCATCTATCCAGAGACGTGAAGGGTACCACTGACAAAAATTGCATACAGTCTTTGACTTTGTTGCTATGGCTGTATGGTTGCCCTCAGAGCTGAAGTGAGGCATATAACGCACTTTGTGTCTGATATAGCATGCTTTGTGTCAATATCAGACGAAAACAAGTTATGGTGGAGGTGGAAAATTCTTATTATTATGATAGGATATAATAGTAAAATGTTGCAGCCAAAAGTAAGAGATAAAATAGCACACACACTCAATATATTCTATATTATGAATCAGAAATTACACACATATTTATACAAGAAAAAGTCTTAAGATAGGAATTCTATCTTAGACGTACAGTAGTGTGGTTGAGAGATTCTCTCAACCACACACTAAACTAGGAGAAACTATATTCTAGCTGATTCCTATTATGTAGGAACAAACTCCTGAAATGGAGAATTATACCTATAGACAAGTAGGAATTAATTATTTCTAACTCCCCCCCTTAATGACTACTTGTCATGATAGTGATTCACAAAGTCTGGTTGTGTTCAAACATAACAAAGAATATGTCGACGTCCATATAAAAGAGCAACCATCTACCGGAATGCATGAGTACCAACTGCTGCAATCGGTAGTCCTGTAGGATGTCCTTCGTATACATGATTCTGTCGACCGTTATCATTGCATATATGTACCTGCAAATCCACCACCATCAGGCGAATTGCATGTACAGAACCTTCAAAACACACTGCCTCTCTCAGACAGATCCGCAACTTCTCCGATCTGCTTCTCCGCAAATCGTCAAACAAAGATGAGGCTTCCCGCGGACCCCCATGAAGTTGATTTGGCGTCTTCCTGAATAAAAAATCGTGCGCTTCTGTGCCATTCCCGTGATTTGGCGCATTGGCACGAGTATGCACTGAACAGTCGCGCCAATTGTACTTCTCAGCACAACTGTCAGCTAAGAAAGCACACCAACCCCCTTCTTCTCAGAGATTGATGAATCATCTGAGACTGAGCCAGGTGTTACTGCAGTCCACCCGCTCCTACGAGCACAAAGCTCCCGTGTACACGTTAGCCACTCAGGCAATATGCCACCACCGGGCAAGTCCGATCTGCCACCACCGGGCAAATCCGCCAACTTCAATATGCCACCACTGGGCAAGTCCGATCTGCCACCACCGGGCCAATCCGGAACTTAAATGTGCCACCACCGGGCAAATCCTGTAGCCAGTAAGGCTCTGTATGTGGTTTCTGGCTCACCACAAACCATCACTTTACAGTGACAAAAGATGGTTTCAGGCTGACCATAAACGATTACAAAGTGGTTTTAAGATCACCACGAACTTTCAAATGCCTTTACCAGGCTTACATTCCATACTTCAACATTTGGAGTTTCTGGGTACATACAATGACCATTACAACAACTGAACTTGCTTATATGATGCTAAGGAGTCTATTCCACAAACCACACTAACTCAAACAAACATCTATTTTTGTTGTCCACCATAAACGTTGTCGCTGCTCCTTTACCTCATCTATTCATTGTTCACATCTTGGGCATCCTTGTTTGTTCAAATAACTTCTTGGAACTCCATGCTTAACCTGTCATTCGTTAGAGTTGCAAATTCTAACAAAATAACTTTGCCTACATTGAGTTAGCTAGGCTCAATAAGGCTCAATAATATTTAAACATGATTCCAAGAAAATACAAATTAAACTCTTCACATTAATTCCTCTATCTCTGCCCATAGATGATTATTTTCCAAACATACCAGCAGCCATTTTTCACCAACAATACCTGTGAGGGGTCTACTGATAAAGAAAAGTATTGACGACTCTTCACCTGGACTCAATCCAGTGCATTCAAAAACTGATGATCCAGACATAGGCACACAACCACACAAAGAGAACACAATTTTCCCTTCAAGAACATTAATCCAGGACTCCACGGTCCAATCCTCCGTCGCGTTTCAGTATCCAATTCTCCCGGCATCGCAACATAATTCCACTTCCCCTACTCACAGTATCAAGGCTAGTCACTGCTCTCAAGCATGCCTCCTCATGCTTGCTAACAATCTGCAACATGATCACAATCATCCTTCAATCTCTGATGTAGCTCCAATTGATGTCGTTTTCACTGTCATGTGTTCATCATTCCCTGCAAATTTTCTTAGTGTTGGAATGGCCAGTTCCAACACACACTCAGAATTGTGACAATAGCTGATCACACTACTGTCATTTAAATTACAACCAATTTCATTGTCATGACAGTTAATCAATACATTACAGAATTAAAAAACATCATCAGAGAATTTTAAAAAATACATTTTGACAGTAGCACAAACTTCTCCATATATCGAGCAGCTCCAACACCCAAACAGTCTTTAACATAATGGCCACACAAACTCTCTGCAATCTTGATTTCAAGGAGTTCATCTTCATATATGAACGAAGAAAAACCTCCATTAATCGAACAACCTCGTTGATACTTGACAAACTATGCACACTTCCTCCGCAAATACTTTTGATCCTTGTCAAAAAACACAAAAAATGGTTCCTTCAGCTCCTTGTTCACTGCAAGCACTAGAAATAATTTCTGACAATTCTATTGTAATTGAAGCTTGACGAGTTCTGTTATAAGACAGAGTTAACCGATAAAGCATCTCTTAATTTTAAAGTCTGTCCTCATCTTGATCGCCGGCATCGAGCACCACGTCTACTATGATGACCTTCCCCGTCTCCGGGATCACAGCTCTGCAGTTCTTGAGTATTTTGATGCACTCCTCATTGCTCCAGTCATGCATTATCCACTTCATGAATATTACCTCGGCCGGTGGCACGGTTTTAAACATGTCCCCTCCCTATTGCTCTACACCTGGATGATGGAGAGCAGTGGCCACAACATGAGGGAAATCGTAGTTGATGCCTTTGATGAAAGGATAACATCTCACGATCTCTGCCATCGTGGTGCCAGTCCCACCGCCGACGTCCACCAATTCGCATTGCAGGCCATGGCGTTGTTGAAGAGATTATTGAAGTCGGGATGAGCGGAGGCATAATCCCACACCTCCGCACCGTTGGCCCTCTCGAACGCCACACCACCATGTAGCACGCACTTGTTGAAACGGTGCCACAGCGCTACGTTTTTCTCGTCGTTCTGCATCAGCACCATCGGCGCCATCGACAACTCCCTCGATTCTTTCACCAGCCACTTGGATGCGGGCGTCAGGCAGTATCGCGTGCTCTCGTTACCTCCGTCGGGATCTGCAGAGGCTCGGAATATGCCCTTCGCCACCAGGAAGCACATGATTCTGAAGAGGCACGACGCTTCCAGCGATTACCATCTACATCTAGTGCACCAATTGCAACCTGTCCATTCACCACTCTACAAACAGAGTGCTCCAAATCTGACAACACCTTTGACATTGAAGTAAGCACATCGGCCAAAAAGAAATCTGCAAAGGTGATTGCCAGAATCAATCCAAGAAAAAAGTAAAGGATCACTGGCTGAGACGTTTATATGAGCAGGAGAACGAATTCGGCATATCATCTCCTCACACTGATATCGAACGTATCCTGGACCAATCCCAGCAGCCAACCTGGTCTCTTGCTACAAAGAGACCAAGATATTGTGTTATACAATCTTCTTAAATATTCTGGGTGTAGCCTTGATCTTAATACAATCAGTCGATTCGGCTCCTGAGGGATTTAGTCCATACACAATTATCTAGCTATAATTTTGAATCCAATGTCAATCCCAAAACCAGATCTTACAACACTTCAGAACAGGTAGCTCACGCCTATTCACCATGGTCTCCAACAAACCTCGTGCACTTGGATCTCCTCTACGGAGTGATCTCAGATTAGATCCAATTAGATCATATTAGACTTCGATCCACCACGTTTCCTCTGCTTTCAATGAAAATGCAACAAAAAATTCCTTGCAGCAGCTCCAAATTCGAAGGTTTTTCTTCGTCATGCAGAAATGCCAACCAAGAAGCCAACAAGCGCAGCACAAAAAACTGGTCATGGCAGGGAATCCATCCAGACCCTGAATGACCCCAAAACCCATGACAGGGACCAGAACAACAACAGCAGAGTCGGAGACACCGATCCATCGCTGGACCCAGATTACGCTACCCATCTCAAAACAATCTGCAGTCCTTCTGACAGAACGACGGCTGTGAACATGGATCCAGATACCCCGCTTGTTTTCGACAATAACTACTATTTTATCTGTTTACAATGCCTCTGCCCTGGTTGCCCACAAGCAGTGCTGCATCGGACCGCTCGATGGACCAACAAAAAAATAAAAACAAAACTCTCTATCTGCTATTTCCCTCAGCCCACGAGGGGCCGAGGCCCAGGCCCTTACGGGTTCTGAAGCTCCGATACCAAGATAAAATAGCACACACACTCAATATATTCTATATTATGAATCAGAAATTACACACATATTTATACAAGAAAAAGTCTCAAGATAGGAATTATTTCTTAGACGTACAGTAGTGTGGTTGAGAGATTCTCTCAACCACACACTAAACTAGGAGAAACTATATTCTAGCTAATTCCTATTATGTAGGAACAAACTCCTCAAATGGAGAATTAGAACCATAGACAAGTAGGAATTAATTATTTCTAACTGTAAGTGTGCTTTCTTCTTCTTTTTCTTTTATTTTCAAAGGAACGGGAAAGGCAAGTAAATTCTCACTACTAGGCCACGCAAAATTTCGAGAGCGTTCTGTTGACCCACACTGCCTTCCTTTTTTCACCAATTTGACATATACTCTAAGTTCATCCATGAATCCCACGAAAATCAAATGCTTTGGAATATCTCTTATGTGATATATCATGGAAACCATCCCCTGATCACCAGATTCAATATACAATTATTGTACCACCGGTGGTGATGCAAGAATATTATCGAAATTTTTAGCTACAGTTCATGGCCAAGGTTTTGGTAATAACACATTGGTATTCCCACGCGATGAGCTCTGAGGAGCCATTTCATGGCCCCAAAATTCTATTGTTCCTGATAAAGACATGCGAGGACAATAATACTCTCCGCCTTCATACAATAACCGTTACAGCTTCCAGTTCTAATTCGAAATAGCATTCCTATTAATATATTGACGAATAAGACTCGTTGCCTTTATACCATAACCGTTACAGCTTCCAGTTCTAATTCGAAATAGCATTCATATTAATATATTGACGAATTCTATAGCATACATCTCTTTTTTTTAATGTCTGCTAGTGCTTTTTTATTCCTTCACTTTAAACAAAAGAGCGGGTTACATCGGGTTACATCATGTAAATTTTTTTGAGTTCAAAAGAAATGAGATTTGATCACTATTTCAATGAGTTATAAGCTAACCAAAATTGAAATTGTTTAATTCTCTTTTCAAGCCTTATATACTATGATATCTATTATCCCCTTAAACATACTACTATGAAAATAAATGCTAGCTGATCACATAAGATAATAGAAACAAAATTATGCAGAACTTCTTAAAGTTATTCATCCATTGATTCAATCGGTGCCAGGTCTTTAGCACTCGACCCCATGTCTACTTGATGGAGGTTTTGGAGCTGCCTTTCAATTCGACTAAGACATACATTTTGATGGTGGATCTTCAGATGGATGACTTGAATGTCTCAGTGGATCTTTGCAAAACTCGGTTCTACCTTTAGGTTTCCTCCTGCTTCCTGTAGTCCCATAATGGCCTTTGCCATTAAACATTTCATGGACGAGTAAAGGTGAAATGATTGTTTAAACATAGTCATTCTGCCTCTAGTATTTCCAAAGTCTGTCACCATGGGTGCCATGTTATCATCTGGAAGGTCTACATCCACTTTGGTATTTAGATCTTTCTCCCAATCAAAGATCATTGACTTAACTTATGTCGGAGTACCGACCCGAGATGCATGCAATAATTTTTTCATGTTTTCTTGGTCTAGTTTTCTACCCCTTCTGTGTTGAGGGTTGCTTGATGAAGCTCCCTTCACCTTGTCTTTCTCTCTCGTAGGCTTTGCTGGCTTATTACCCCATCCTCCATTGCCTTTACCTAGTTGTGCCTTTCCTATTTTTTGCTTTCGAGGACCACCCAACAATTGTGAATTCACTTTAGTCTACACCAGAGTGAGTGCCCTTTGTGCATAAGCCAGAGAGATATACAATCTAGGCAGACTTGTAATTTCAAAACAAACAGGATTGTTAATTTCTTTCGGCCATTTCCACATTTTCTTCCATATTTTTTCCCAATTGGGCTCATATTCGGCCTTAATGCATCCACTACTCTGGTTACAAATATTTTCCTCTCTCCAAAACCCTTTGGAGGAGCGTTCCAACCCTTGAAACCACCCATCAAGCCATATGTAGCCACAACTACCATAAAATTCACCCCTGGTTGATCTTATTAAGCCACAAAAACCACCCTTCACGGGGCAAGCCATATGAAATAACATTTTTAACCATTTCCAACTTCCGCTACTCAAATTATAGAAAGTCATGAGATAATGAGGCCAGTTCACACCTATTTAGGCTAGCATCTTACTACACAAGAGGGAAGTTAACCCATCAATCCATATGTACTCGGAGCATGCATAAAAAAACACCCCTAGTTAGTCTCAAGACTCAATAGACTCCACCCTTCACACAACGAGCGATATGAAACAATGTTTTAAACCTTTTATATATTTCCCTACTCAAATTAGTGCAATTTACATATTTCCTGCAACATGGGAGTTAACCCTAATATATATATATATATATATATATATATATATATATATATATATATATATATATATATATATATATATATATATATATATATATATATATATATATTCTTCTCTAACAATAATATGTTTTGTTAATTCTTTTTAATTCATTTTAAATTTTGAATATTTTTTAATAATTCTAAATAATATAACAATATTTCTTAATTTATTTTAAATTCGGAACAGTTTCTAATAATTTTAGATAATATAATAGCCTTAGAGACATAAGGCACAAAAAAATCCACTTTTCTCCCAGACCTCTCTTTTTTCAGGAACTTAAAATTAATATAGTTATTTAATTTCAAAACTTATTTGCCCAAAATATTTCTAAGAGAAACTAAATGTTTATAATTTTGAAGATGAAATTAACACAACAAAACTAACATTCAATTCAGATCATTTGATCATGATAACATTTGATTTTTCATGTTAAAAATTATTCCCATACAAGAGTATAATTCCTTAATGGTTTTGAGATGATTATTGAGGTGATATATATTATGTTCCACACTATGGTTTTCATATACAAAATTGTTATAAGGTACCTTATGGGATTTCATCATGATAGCATTTGATTTTTCATGTGAAAAAATATTCCCATACTAGAGTATAAGTCCTTAATGGTTCTGAGATGATTTTTGAGGTGATATAAGAAAAATATCATCATCATAAAGAATAAGGATGATTACTATACCAATGAGAGTTAATTTAAATAAAATAATTTCTTCTGTCAAACTTTCTAACTTATCAATGTAAATTCCAAAAACCGTAGGAGATAAGAGACAGCTTTGTTTGACTTCTATATTGTAATTAGTTTCTTTTAACAACTCCCTAGTGTTTCTAATTTTATAAATGACACTTTCATATATTGTTGCAACAATAACTCTCAGTCGATAAGAAAATTTTAACATTTCTAACCCATTCCAAAAGTTATTCCTCGGAATAATGTCCTAATCTTTTCTAAAATTAACACAAAAAAAATGTTTATTTTTTATTATGACATTATTATATAATGGACCATGATAAATCAAAACCCATAAAATATTAATATTACCATGCATTTATTAAAATGGCGCAATGTAATAAAATCACCACACAAACAACAAAGCATTGAAATTTTCCTCACATTTCATGGGAAATCTCCAACAAACAATAGGAGCATTATTTTCACTCCCATTCTTATAAAAATATAAATTTCAAGGACCTTAGTTAAATATTTTGTGTAGGTTCTAATGATTCAAAGTTTACACGATTTTCCTTGTTTTAATATGTAATCGATTAATTAAGCTTCACACCCTTCCTCTAAAGAATTAGTTAGGGTTTGGACTGTTGTGTTTTTTTTTAATGTTCAGGCCATGTTAATAGAATCCAATAAAAATTAGCAATGCCTTTAATGGTTTCTTGTAAGGGAGGATAAACAAACTAGTTTATACGAGTAACTATTCATAAAGGGAAGAATATAATGAATATAATCTTAAATGCATTTGTTTCTCTCAAGCATGAGTTTGAAAATTTTATCTTTATATTGAGTCCAACTTGCAACCCTATACTCTCCTACTCTAGGAATTTTTTACTTTGACAATTCTCTTCAATCCGGAACAAACTCTTTTTATATGTCAAGAGTAATGGATCTTGTTATTTATCACATGAATTATTATCTTCCATTTTTAGTAGTGGGATAGTGGAATTTTTTTTCTTTTTTTTCAAATTTCAACAAAATAACCAATAATAATCCTAAGGTGTCGAACCCTAATCAACTCAACATGACTCTACTAATCCCTTGAGTATGTGATCTCTTTCTTGATGTATAGGATATTGAATTCCATTCTTACTTTAATGGAATATTTTTTTCTCTCCTTTTACTTCACAACATTCTCCATTTGAATACATAAATGAAGCTAAAAATGTGAATAAAAAATATGTCAAAATGAACCCCTTTTTATTCATGCATAACAATTTTATTTTCTCATTTTAGAAGGTAAAAATACCAAAAAGAAAGTTATGGAGATGATTTCAACTTCCAATACACTGATGGAGGTATTCAATTTCCTTTGAAAGTATAAATTTCACCAAAATCTAAGATTTAAGACATCACATATAGTGAAGAAGTTTTTTTTTTGTTTTTGTTTATATATATATATATATATATATATATATATATATATATATATATATATATATATATATATATATTGAGTGAGATAATAGACATAACCTCTAATTCTCTATGTAGTTAATTTTATTTTGTTTTCCTAATGAGAAGTAGTGAGTATTCAATGATTGTTGGGATTGTCGTCATGTGGTTCCATTTTATTTGGTGTTGAGCATAGAGGGAGAAGATATTACAGCCATATTTTTCTTTCCCTTTCCTGACCCACTATTACATCTACCTTTAGGGTATAATAATATCCTCTTTTACAGAAAGTGGTTTCACTCTTTGGTTGAAAGTGATTTAAAATCCTTTTGGTCAACCAAAGTTCCTCTTCCTCTCCCTTAGGAAGTGATTAACTCAACTTCCATGATCTCCCTATGAAATATAGTGTATAAATAAAATTATCAAATATTAAATAAATAAATAGAATTATTTTTTTAATTACAATATTTATCTATTATGTCTCTATTAATGAGTTAGTGATCTCTATAATGAGATAGTGACAAGTCTAGGACCTTAAATGGCCCAATGTTTCAATGGTCTAGAAAAAATAATTATTTAAAAATGGTAGTATCTTAATATATATTTTCAATAATGACATCTACTAGCTAGATATGGTGATGAGTGAATAAAGAGTAACTACTAATATATGCGAAAAATATTCTTTGGGGTTGAATGAATAAGGGAGGTGTTAATAATTCTCCCTAACCATGCTCCATCTTCTACATTCTATTTCCTCCACCTATTCAACCTACCAATACTATAATTTATAAAGGGATTGGTCCTATGAAAAAAATAATTTAAGCTATGTGGAATGTTTGGTTGGGCTCCTTGAACTTCAAGATTTTTTCCAGATCTATAATGATGTGGAGAGTAGCGGTTGAAATATCTAAATTTCATGTATTGGGATAATTTATACTATGGAAGGAAGAATATTGGCTCTTTTTTCTTCATATTATCAAACTAGATTATAAAATGATTAGGGAGGCATTGGCCATTAAACCTGCAACTTTGAGAAAATCAAAGAACATGACCTATAACTTGTTCCTACTATGAATATCATAAGATTCCTCTTTGAGGTTGTAAATAAATATTCAACATGGATATAAATTTATTTTCTTGGTATTGAAGTGGGAAAGATATTTTACAACCATAAAATTTCTTCCAAGTTTTGCAACAACTACTAGGTCACCTAGCTTCCAATCTCTTCTTTTTTTGTACACTTCTCCATGTCAACCATCATTTGTTGGGGAAATTATATTTTTCCTTAGAGACCCATTTTGGTTAAATGAGCTCAAATGTAAGTCATGGACAATTTTAAAAACATAATAATGCTCCTCATGACACATTGGGTTATGTTAATGACAATTTCAATTAACATCCCCAACCTACCACCCTCTCATTCCCACAACAAAAATATAGAAATAAAGAAATGAAATAGACACCTATATTTTGGAATTAAAATATAATTTTATAATAAAATAAATAGAAAATATCGGTTTCTATAAAAAAATATATATATAAATTTGAAATATACAAAATTGATAAAGATGGAGACGTTTTCAATATTTAACTATTTTGATGAAGTTAGACATTTTGACAAATATTTGGAGGAAAACTACTATGATAAATTTATGCAATCTCCGCCATTAGGGTGATTAAGTTGAACCTAGAATCAAACCAACCACATTAAATAACTACCTATGTCACATCTTAGTAACATAATTGTACTATTTAAACACAATACATGCATATTAATTAAATTAAATTCCTTCTTAAAGTAAGAACCCAAATAATGCAAACTATTGATATGTGAGATCTAAAAGTAAAATTGACCCATGTTGTATTGTACATTCCCATTTCATTTAATGAAAATCATATATTAGCATGTTTATGACATACAATTAATCATTTATTACCACCATTTATATAAAGGCCACACATCCATAACTTGGTGAAGCAAAGCTCCTCTTCCTCTCCCATGGAGAAAATCAACTTCAATGATATCCCTATAACGAATATAATGTCTAATGAGCCTTACCAAACATTAAATAAATTGACAGAATTAGTTTTGGAATTGAAATATTTATTTATTACTTTTCTACCATATCTCTATTGACATGTTAATGAGGTATATAATAGGACGGTGACAAGTCTAGGACATTAAATGAACAAACATTTCATTGGATTAGAAAAATCAATAATTAACAATGGGAAGCTCTTAATATATATTCTTAATAATTACATATACTAAATGGGTAGGGAGATGTGCGAATAAAGTAAATCATTTGTAATCTTTATGAACAATATGATTTGGGGTAGAATGTAGAATGGAGAATGTAACACTTCTTCCTTGACATGCTCCATTATACCTTTTCTTGCTTCTAGTTATTTAACCTACTAACACAAATTTATAATGGGATTCATCCCAAAAAAAAAATCAAGCTATATGCAAGGTGATGTAAAGAGTAGAGGATGGAATATATAAGTGTTATGTGTGTGGATAATTCATCGTATGGAATTCAGAGGATTAGGGACGCATTGACCATTTAAACCACAACTTTTATAAAGTCAAAGGACATGACATAGACCTTGTTTTTTTCTATGAATATCATAAAATTCCTCTTTGAGGTTTTAAATAAAATTTTAAAATGGCTAAGAAAATTTTCCTTGAATTGAAGTGGGAAAGATATTTTACAACCACACAATCTATTCCAAGTTAGACAACAACTAATATGTCACCTAGCTTCCAAACCCTTCCTCTTCTATACATAATTTCTCAAACTTGACCATTATTTACTATGGAAATTAGGTTTGTCTTCATGGATCCATTTCCATTACATGAGGTCAAATGTGAGTCATGGATAATTATGACATAATGAATTATATGAAAGACAATTTTAAGTACCATCCCCATGCCTCATACACACCTTGCCATAAAAAAATAAAAAACAAAAAGAAAGTAGGAAGCTAGATTCTAAAAATACAACATTTATTACCAATACATAAAAACTAAATACATACAAAATAAACCTTTTCTATATAAAAAATTAGAAATTATGAATTTAAAAAACTGATATTATATTTTTCTAGAATTTCATTTCATATGGGCATGTTTTGAATCTTTAATAATTTTGATGAAATTAGAGGTAGTAACAAGTATTTGGAATAAAACTACTAGCTTCAATTTATGCAATCTAGGGTGTTATGTTAATTAAGTTGCACCTAAAATAAAATTACACAAATTAACTAACTTGTCGTGTCACATCTTAGCAATGAAATTTCACTCTATAAACATAATTCATGCATCTTAACTAAAACAAAATCCTTCTTAAAGTATGAACTCAAATAATACACACCATTTATATGTGACATATAAAAGTATAAGTAAAATATATGGTAATTTAATTTCCCATATAATTCCATGAGAACCATATATTAAGATGTTTAAGACATACAATTAAGAATTTATCTTCTTAGCAACACTATATAGAGGCAAAATATCTATCTCTTCTTGACCTAATGTGTGGAAGTTGAATGAGATGCTTCACATAGCTCCAATATGGAATTTTGTTTGCTAAATACTCACTTTAGAGGACTTATAACATGGTATGATTCCATATGCATGACCAGGTACCAAATGAATAATTCTTGTGACCAAAGCTCTAAGATTTTAAATTCAAATCGTGTCCATGCCCAAGAGGGGCACCCTTGATGGACCAAAACTCATAACCCCACTTGTATTTCCCTTCTGTTAAAAATATACCTTTCATAGGACATGTCATTATCTATGGAATTTTGAATGGACCACATTGCATAGAATAAACATTTGTGGCATATCCCCCTTGTTATTTTCCTTGAAAGATGTCATGGGATAGGAGAGATATCATTCATGTGCTAAAATTTGAAAATATTCTTGTATGTAACTTGTGGGGTAAATATTCTTACAAAAGTGTATTATTATAGGACGCTTATTTATAGCAGGAATTCCTTTAAAAGTCATGTAAGACCCAAGTAATTTTTTTTTTACCCCTCGTCATGTATTCAAAATAGTGTGTAGTTCCTAACCCCTATATTTTGGACCCATTGCATCAGTTAGTTAAAAAATATATCTCCCTAAAGTGTTAAACATTCTATTTAATCATATGCCACACGCGTAGGCCACAAATTCCACTAATAGGGTTGATCTCATGGATTGGGACTACATGAAAGGCCTATGTGCCATATAATTAGCTAATGTACTTCAAAAAACACTTTAATGCCAAATTATGTCATGGGTGAGTCCATATCCTTTGTTTGTACAACAAACCTAAAAAACAATTTTACATATATAAAGCAATTGTTGTGATGACCAATATAATCTATGATTTTGGCATGAAATGGGATTCTTTCTAATTTCCATTCATTATTTAATAACTTTTTGGTATATGCTAGGGAATTACATAGTACTTCTACCAAGAAATTAAAATTTCTACCATGACACATTTTGAAACCCATAAATGGGATAGGGGTGATGCTTGAGATACAAGGGAATATAATTTACCACCAAAATTCCATGATAATAATAATAGATATTGTTTGGCTACTTTCTGTTGGACCACCATAGGGAAGTGGGATAGCTTGAGGGACTATTTAGCAACGAAATGTATCTTATTCCTAGTGAAATGCAACATGAGAGGGGGAAGGCTTGGCTAATTAGGATGGTTGTAGTGTTATTTTTATTTAGTTATGAATTTTGGGAATTGGGAAAAGTGAAAGAAACTGGAGCTGAGCCATAGGATTTTCCATTTGTATATTCTTATTCTTGGCTCAAGGTGGCATATATTAAAATTAGTTGATGTGTGACTGAGATCCTATGGTTGGGTGGAATATGCTTTGTTTATATCCACTTAATAGATAAGTGTTAGAAAGATAGGTGCTTTTAGTTGTTATTAATATGCAATTTTTTCTGTTTTAACCTAACTATGAATGATTAGATATTTTCAGGTATTTTTCCACTTAAATGAGTTTAAATTATTTTGATTTAATGTATTTTGTATGTTCATACATATAATTATTTTCTTTTGATTTCGGAAATTTAATAATAGAATGCAGGTACATTGTCTCCTAAACTAGATCTCAAAGGTGGATGGGTACGTCAAGTATGATACTTGAGCTTCTAATTTACAACATTGAGCTGTATGGGTCAAAACACAAACTATAGAGGAATAAATTACTATCTACATGTAGAATATTCGATAAAAAGTCTCAATGAGCATGTAGGGAAAATGCAGTTATAAGCTAGATGTTTGAAAAAATGGCAATGGAAAGAAGTTCATAAATACCATTATGTAGAAATACATGTATTTGAAATTCCTAGAAGGTGTTTTGCATTTTTATAGAATATATGAATTGGCATGGAAGTACGAGAAGTTAAAATTAGAAGTTCATAAATACCATTATATAGAAATACATGACTTTGAAATTCCTAGAAAGTGTTTTTATAGAATATATGAATTGGCATGGAAGTCCGAGAAGTTAAAATTATTAAATAGAATTTAGCTGTTAAAAAAAATAGAAAGTTAAATGAAAATATACATCAATTTGGACTTGAAATCTTATTTGCAGAGAAAAATAAATTGTCGGAGGTTTACATAATAAGGCCATCATGGAACCCATAGGGGTTATCGTTGTCAAAATACTACTAATGTGGCTACATACCAAGCATCGTATTTGAGAAATTTCATGGGTTCTCCCTTAGCTAACTATGATAAATGCAAATAATAAAATTTAGTGACTATTTGATTACTAAAGTGGACAATAAAAGGCAATGTGGAGGAATAGTTCTAGCTTGGATGGGGTCGATAAGTGGAGACTGGGAGGAAGCTTTATGAAATATGATATAAGCGTAAGAGTAGCTTTAGTGAAATGGTTTCTGAATTGTAGTAAGCAAAATTGTAGAGCCTTAGTTAGTCGTTTAAGTAACCTGATTTTGAGTTCCACGTTGGATGGAATGCCATATGTAAATTTCCACATTGCAGAGAGTGGTGGGTGTTTTTAAATATTCAAAAAGATTGACCTCTGCCATCATTAGGTGTGTGCCACATGTTCAAGCACACCACAACATTTTGTACATGAAAAGAGTGGTTTTAACGAAGGAAAGTAACTAGTTCGTGGATCATAGCTGCAGAAATTTGTTTGAATAATGATTAATTATCCACCGAGACTATCTCGATCACATACAATTCGAATTTATATGCAACACATAATCTCTTCCACTCGGATCATCAAACATGCGGAAATTAAATCAAGCGATAACACATCAAATCATCATACACATTAACACGAGTATGTATGGGGAAAGCTTATAGCTGAAAACCCCACAACTATTGTGTATATTATAATGGAGAAATCATGTAACAAACTCGAGTACAATACTCCTCACAAGTACTCAGAGTACTATCTCATGAAGTTACACACAAATTAGCTCGGGTTTTGAACAAAGTTTCGTGGTTCAAACCTCACCGCCAGATTGCCTTGCCTCTATTGCGCAATCATGGCCCGTCTGTATAGAGATCCAAGGTTCGAATCTCCTTGGCTTGACACCGCAATCATCATGGGAAATTCCTCCAAGTGTGGTGCAAATCTCATGCACAACGATGTCGCCCACTGATAGCTAACTCCACCCTTTCATCTACCTCTTTCATCGGTCTCCATCGAACTCGATCATGCACTCGTAGTGAACTGATGTGTTCTTGAGTTGAATAATGAGTTACTAATTAATGAATTAAATAATATTTAATTCACTCCACTCTATAACTAATTGATTAGCTAGTTAAACTAATCTCAATCGATTTTAACTAAAATAAACAGAACACAACTCCACTAGTCTGTCTCATTAACTCCACAAACTTACGCACCGAAGTCCTAAGCTCGAAGTCAACCATGCATAATGCCATCAAACCCTTGGGAATAGCGTAATTCCTCGTCGGGGATGCATGAGCCACTTCCAAGGCTCGGAACGAAGTGCTCAAGAGAGTAAAGCGAAGTTTATAGTCTAAATATTATTAAGGGTAAATAATATTTGACTTCCCTATTTTAAGGAGAGGCGATCTAAAAATAGACTTCGACCTCTTCGACCTATAGGTCCAAAAAAATAGAGTCCCATCTATTTTTACCAACATGACCAATACTCCAAGAATCTCATCACTGCAATCCCCGGACCATGCTCCATATGTCTAAAAATAGACATAGTCTAAAAAATAGATTTTGCGCGGAATTTGCTCAGCGGGCCCACTTAGTGAAGGCGACTTCATTTCACTAAGCTCCATCATCTTGATGCATTTTCAACACTCCCTCTCGGCGAAGATATGGATTATTTGCAACCCCTATCCTGCGCTCTATGGAATTCGAACTTGCTCCCCGGTGAGCGCCTTCGTCGGGATGTCGGCATCCACGATCCTCTCGTGGGAACATATGAAAGCATCATGATTCTCCGTCGAACACAATCTGCGATATGATGGTACCTGATGTCAATGTGTTTGGACCTATCATGAAATATCTTTGGATTAGCTAAGAGTTTAATGCAACTCGGGTTATCACGATGAGATCCTCGTAGGCTCCAAATGCAACCCGAACAATCCCTGCGAGGATCTTCCTCATCCAAATAGCCTCGCATGTAGCCAAGCTAGGCTGCCATGTACTCGGCCTTTGCTTGAACTAAGTGCCACGGATCTACGCTTCTGCTATACCGGGGAAGCTGTTGTCGACCCTAATGCTGAAAACTCCTCCGAGATGTGTTCTTTCGGTCCGTTGGACTCCCTGCCCAATCGCATCGGTGAAGCTGAGCTTCGCTCCATCCTCCTGTCGTGCCATAGACCATATCCCGATGTGCCTCTACTCGGCCTTTGCTCGAACTAAGTGCCACGGATCTCGCTTCGCTCTGTACCGGGAAAGCTCCCGCTATCGACCCAATGTCTGAAAACTCCTCCCGGATGTTCTCTTTCGGTCCGTTGGACTCCACGCCCAACTGCGCATCGGTGAAGCCGGAAAGCTTCGCTCCATCCTCCTGTCCGTACCATAGACCATATCCCGATGTGCCTCTAATATAGTGCAATACATGCTTTGCTCGCCTTCCAAAAGAGCTTGGTAGGCTTAACCATAGCTTGCGAAAGGCGGTTAGCGCATAGCATATATCGGGTCGTGTAGTGACCATATACATAGCGACCCCACTAGCTGTCGATAGACGATGGCATCCACTACCTCCGAAGTAGAATCACGCCTTCCTCCAACCACCAAGAAGAGGAGTGTCAACGGAGCTTGCGAGCCTTGCATGTTGAACCTCTCCGAATCTCCCGGCCATACTTGTCTGAGAAACAAACAGAGTCCTCGCATCGCGCTGCCAAATCTCCAATCCCGGGGAAATAATGAAGGATGCCCAAGTCCTTCATCTCAAACTCTCGTGCAAGATCCTCCTTGCATGAAAGTATCAAGCTGCTCATTGCCGGTCAAAATCGGATCATCTACATACGGTATGATGATCGACAACTTCCCTCCACCACAACTGCAGTACAGAGTTTGGATCCGCCTCACTCTTGGAGAATCCAAGCCCGGTGAAGTAGCTCTCTATGCGAGTGTACCAAGCACGAGGTGCTTGCTTTAGCAGAACGGTGCTCTCTTGAGTCGGCACACATGCGACTCACTGCGAAGATCTCGAAACCTTCAGGGCTGCTCTATGTACACCTCTTCCTCAATAACTCCATTGAGGAACGCGGTCTTCACATCCATCGATGAATGTGCCACCCCATCCCAGCGCGCGAGAGAGCAAGGATCGTGCACGTATGGAAGAGTACCTTGCGACAGTGCAAAATTTTCCTCATAATCGATCCCTCGATCGCGCGAAAAGCCACGGGCGAAAAATCTCACCTTGTACTTCTCCACACTCCCGTCGACCGCCTGCTTCACTTTGTAGATCCATCGCGAACCCACCACTTATTTCCCCACCGGTCTTGGGACAATCTCCCATGCGCTCGTTTCCTGACGATCGAATCATATTCTTCGATCATGGCATCAACCCATGCGGGTTCCTCCACGAGCTTCCTCAAAAGAGGATGGCTCCGTCACGACACATTGACTCACAAGAGCCATGTATCCGGTGCACTGTCGTCCCAGTGGATCTGTCTCTGTGCTGCGTATTTCGTGTTGTAGGTGGTCCTACAACCTTCTCTCGCATCCCGAGCCGGTCGTTCGGCTTTCACGAGTGCGCATGCGCCCCTCGATGGTTGGTGTTGCATGGGTGGTTTCTTCCACCTCCCGAACCTCCTCTTGTGGCTGATCCACATCAGGAGCTCCTCCTTAGGGAACTACGGCTCCTCATTCGCATGCAAGTGTAGCTCCCTCTCAAGCGAACACTTTGCATGGCTTTCTCCTCTTGAAATTTTATATCCTCGTCGCACAGCAGTCTTGCACGTCGTCTGAAAAATACACCCGATAGTTGTGAGGTGTATCGGTGTACCCCACAAATATTCCAACCTCTGCAGGTCGAGATCCGGCTTCCTTCTCGCATCCTTTGTCACATGCATGTAGACGGGAGAACCAAAAATCCGCAAATGGGAAATATCGGGGCCTCTTGCCGAATAAGCCTCCTCTGGGTGTACTCATGCCAAGAACCTTGTGAGGACAACGGTTCTACACATACATTCGTCGTATTGCATGCCTCGGCCCACAAGTGAAGGGGTAGGCCACGATCATGCAACATCGCCCGTGCGGCACCCATGATCATTTTGTTCTTCCGCTCGGCCACCCCGTTTTGCTATGGGTTATGGGAGTGTGATGAGCTCTCTCCCGAATCCCTTCTGCTGTGCAGAAACCTCCTTGAATTCAACCGAGATGAATTCACCACCGTTATCACTCCTTAGAGAAATCACCTTCTTCCCACGACTCCTTCTCAACCGGTGCTTTAAACTCACAGAACTTCGCGAATGTATCACTCTTCTTCTGCATGAAGAAGATCCGAGCACTTTCGAGAGAAATCATCAACAAAGATCACATAATACGTGCTTATGCTGTCGAAGCAAGCGAGAAAGGACCACACACGTTCGTGTGAACTCTCTCAAGGATCGTCGTGGCGCGACTATCCTTCTCGTGAAAGGTGGCTTTCACATACTTCCCTAAAGTACACCCCTGCACGCGATCTCGACTATGCAAGAGTGCCCTTAGGAAGCCCGGTAGAAATCTGCTGCAGAATCTTCAAAGCTCCATGGTGAAGGTGGCCCAATCTCTCGTGCCACGGTTCGCCCTCATCATCCCGGCTCACCACTTCCCCCGCCTTGCATGCCATAGTCGCGCGACCCATCTACTCTGCAATCGATAAAGGTTCTTGGTTCGAACCCCTATCTTCCGGGTCTCACCGGTAGTCTTCTTGCGCGGGAAGGCTTTTCCTTCGCGAAGACCACATCATACCCCTTATCCTCCAACATCGCCACGAGAGATCAAGTTCTTCTTCAATCCGGTACATGCATGACATCCTTCAATACAAAGGGTTTACCGGACTCCCTACGAAAGGATATGAGTACCCGGTACCACTCATGCTTGTATCTACCATCATTGCCCATCTCGATGTGCACACCCAAATCTTTTTCCTCCGGATCCGAGAACAAATCCCGATCTCCCGTCATATGAAATGACGCTACCGCCGTCCAAGAACCATACTCGATCCCATCACACTTGAAACCAAGCATGCGATCGATGAAAAGTCAAGCTCGAGTCCCATGAAGCCAAAGCTTCTCCATCTGCGCATCTTCACTTGCTTTTTTCTTCTTCTTCTTTGGAAAATTGGTAGCATAATGTCCGTGATCATGGCGGTGAAAACACTTCACTTTCGCCATATCCTCGCTTCTTGCCCTTTGCACCGGAATGAGAAGGTTTCTTACCTTTCCCTTTCTTTGCTTTGGCCACCAAAGCGCGAGTTTTCTTCATCGGCTCCCTTTGATGAAGATCCATCTCAGTAGTCCTCCTTATCTCCTCACCCGCATGAGATCCGCCCAAAGGCGCTCCCATCCCGGCGACTTCTCCCGACCATTGACACTATCTTGATATGAGTGCCAAGCCTTCGGAAGACCAAGGAGAGCCGGGTCGACCATGTCCTCGTCTTCGACGATCACCCCCACACTTCCCGGCTCATCTCACGCACCGAGTGAACTTCGTGAGGTATTTGGCGATCTCGTCGCCTTTCTCCATCTTGATGTTCCCGAGCTTATCTTTGAGCGCCCGGCTTTCCTTTGGTCGCTCTTACTCTGGAATAGATCCGTCAAAAGCTTTCCACATTAGAAATGGAGAAGCCTTTCCATGCGTGAATCGGATACAATATGATCCTTGACGCCCTCCAACGGGATCCTTCGACATTTCGCCATCTTCTTTTGCCATGCATCGACTTCAGCAAGATCGGTGGGCTTTTGGACATCCGTATCTACGAACTCCTTCGAGACCATTATCTTCTAATACTGCTTCCATGCGATCCTTCCATGCAACATAATTCGAGCTGCCTTCAAGAGCATATTCGAGTCGCAAAGCCGTTGAAAGACATTTTCAACACCGGCACCAAGAAAACAAAATTCTGTTTGCAAAATTCGAATTCCACCTCAAAGCTCAACCACTCTAGATCGTGAGAACAAATTATTTCTAGCACGGAGATCGATCGCAAGGGGGCATTTACAGACCTTTCACTTTCCGAAGAAAGATGAATCCGGGAGGCTACTCGGCGCATGCGTACTCTGTCTACCGAAATAAGTTTGTAATCATCGTGATGATCAATCTCCGCTTCAATAGCTCCGATACCATGTAGAAATTTTCTGAATAATGATTAATTATCCACCGAGACTATCCCGATCACATACAATTCGAATTTATATGCAACACATAATCTCTTCCACTCGGATCATCAAACATGCGGAAATAAAATCAAGTGATAACACATCAAATCATCATACACATTAACACGGTGATGTATGGGGAAAGCTTATAGTGAAAACCCCCTTTGACTATTGTGTATATTAAAATGGAGAAATCATGTAACAAACTTAGTACAATACTCCTCACAAGTACTCGAAGTACTATCTCATGAAGTTACACACAAATTAGCTCGGTTTTGAACAATTCATCGGTTCAAACCACCGCCATGTGCCTTGCCTCTATTACGCAATCATGGCATCATCTATATAGAGATCTAAGGTTCGAATCTCCTTGGCTCGACAGGCGCAATCATCATGGGAAATTCCTCCAAGTGTGGTGCAAATCTCATGCACAGCCGATGTCGCACAACGATAGCTAACTCCACCCTTTCATCTACCTCTTTCATCGGTCTCCTTAGCCCGATCATGCCTATCATCGAGTGAGCTGATGTGTTCTTGAGTTGAATAATGAGTTACTAATTAATGAATTAAATAATATTTAATTCACTCCACTCATAACTAATTGATTAGCTAGTTAAACTAATCTCAATCAGTTCAACTAAAATAAACAGAACACAACTCCACTAGGCTCGTCTCATTAACTCCACAAACTTCACGCCGACGAAGTCCTGACCGAAGTCAACCATGCATGATGCCATCAAACCCTTGGGAATAGCGTAATTCCTCCGTCGGATGCATGAGCCACTTCCAAAGCTCGAGCGAAGTGCTCCAAGAGAGTAAAGCTGAATTTTATAGTCTAAATATTATTAAGGGTAAATAATATTTGACTTCCCTATTTTAAGGAGAGGCAGTCTAAAAATAGACTTCGACCTCTTCGACCTATAGGTCCAAAAAATAGAGTCCCATCTATTTTTACCAACATGACCAATACTCCAAGAATCTCATACTGCAATCCCTGGACCATGCTCCATATGTCTAAAAATAGAGATAGTCTAAAAATAGATTTTGCGCCAGAATTTGCGTGTGGGCCCACTTAGTGAAGGCGACTTCATTTCACTAAGCTCCATCATCTTGCTGCATTTTCAACATTAACAACTAGTTTTAGAGATTGAACTTTGAAATTTTTGTGTGACACAGGTACTAGTGCTTTTACATATTAGATGGAAAGAATCCAATTAAATACCTACGTCTGTGGCCTTAACAGTTGGTTTTAGAGATTGAGATTTGAAATTGAAGTAAGTGTGACACAGGTATTAGTGTTTTTACATTTTAGATGGAAAGAATCCAACTAAATACCTACGTGTGTGGCTTTTATAATTGATGGATGACTGCCATGTGTGCATATAGACTGATGAATCCCTAAATTACCTAAAATGATTCAACATTTATTAAATATTTTTTATTTATAATTTCACTAAATATTCCTTTTATACCTAAATTATTTCCATAATTATTAATTATTATTCATTTTAATTTACCTGATTTTTTTTTTCTATCAATGCTTTTTGGCATAATGATGAGATCACACTAAAAAGATATTTGGGTTTAAAAAATAAGTCATCCCAAATGTGTTATTTATATATGCGATAAAATGGTTTTTATTCATAAATATAATTGTATCCCTTTGCCCATTATCTCTATGAATTATGATTAATCCAATGCTATAGTCTCTTCCCCAATGTTTCTTTTGAATTGTATGTCGTCAATTTTTTTTTTAATAGAATGTTGATAAATAGAACACCCTCTTGCTCAACACTACCTATAATTATATTCTAACAAGTTTTAGATGTATGTGTTATATAATTGGCAAGCATATCAAGGAATGGAATGTTTCTATGGAATATGTCATGAGATCCAAAGTTATTACAAATTATTATAGTTTATCATTATCAGATTTTAGAATGTTTTTCTCACTTTATGGCATGGTAAGCATGATACAAAATTGGTTAAAGTAGTTATTTAGGTATCAAAAATTTATAGATCTAAAATAAGTTGGTGAGTGAATATATATAGCCTAGGATAAGTTGGTGAGATTCTTTTTTATACCGAAATTATTTCAATAATTATCAGTTATTATCCATTTTAATTTACCTCATTTTTCTTTTCTATCAATGTCATTTTGGCCTAATTATGAGATCACAATATATGTGATAAAATGGTTTGTTGAATTATTTTTATTCATAAATATGATTGTATCGTGTGCCCATTATCTCTATGAATTATGTTATTCTCATTAATCCAACGCTATAGTCTCTTGCCTAATGTTTCTTTTGAATTATATGTTGTCAAATTATTATTTTTAAAGAATGTCGATAAATTGAACACCCTCTTGCTCAATACTACTAATAATTATATTCTAACAATTTTAATAATTATATTCTAACAATTTTTCTATGTATGTGCTATATAATTGGCAAGTATATCAAGGAATGGATTGTTGCTATGAAATATGTCATGAGACCAAAATTATTACAAATTATTATAGTTTATCATTATTGGGTTTTAGAATGATTTTCTCACCTTGTGGCATGGTAAGCACGATACAAAATTAGTTAAAGTAGCTATTTAGGTATTAAAAATTTATAGATTTAAAATAAGTTGGTGAATTAATATATGTAGCCTAAAATAAGTTATAAATTATAGTAATAAAAGGTAGGATTCATTTTCGTTATTTTGACATTGTTATTGGGATTCTTCATATAATATAAGATTAAATATATATTAATATTTTATTTTTGTGAATATCATTTTTATTTAAGGAATTCAACAACTTGAATTATTTAGAGTAAAGACCAACATGGAAGAAACTATAGGTGCTATTTATTTTTATAATGGTTTTATCCTTATTTCATTGCTTTATTGTAGGTTCCTTCTATTTTTATTTTATTTGGTAAATGCTTGTGTTCAGAAGTTCATGGATTATTTGGGTACGTTCCATGGATTGAGAATTATTTGTAAATTATTTCCACAAAAATGGCTACCTATGAATTCTTCTTCTAATATGTCACAACTATGTTTTACCTAAGGAATGAATGTGTAGGTGTGAATAATTTGTAGTATCTGTTTACCTGCTTTTAATAAATTAGTTTTTTTTCCATATCATTTCATTATTATTCAATATCCTTTTAATTACCTCAATTACCTATAATTTTGATAAGAGATGGTATTATTGAATATTAATCTTAAAGAGTCAAGGTGGTGTTTCATGATTTCAATGACTTATGTCATATAATAATAAACTCTTTATAGATCCAATTTCTCATTAAAATTGCATTAATATTATACATATTCTTCAAATTAAGAGCAATTATTTTTTAATATAATTTTAATTCATGGTCGCATAAATAGTGCATATATGCTTCCATATTTGATAAATTAAATATCTTCCTCTGGAATTCAATGGAATTCAACAACATTTATTGTTGCTATTTTTAGCTCATACCTTTTAGTATGTTCTAAATTTTCCAGAGAAGAAAACATAGCTAAATGAGAATTCCTCTATTTGAAGGAGAATGAAGTGTTGTTCATGAGAGTTTTTCTTTGTAAGTGATTTTGTTTTCTGTAGTGTGTAGTTTTTATTTTCATGCATTCACATGAAAATGAGTCTGATCACTTTGATATAAAAAAAAAATTATTAAAAATAATGTGAAAAAAACATAACACATTCATAGAACTATATGGTGAAAGGAATAAAAGAAATGAGGGAAGAAAGTGTCTCTTATTAGCTTGGTTTGTAACTACTATAAATACTATCAACTTTTAATCATATTTTGACTTTGTATGTAACTTATATTTTTTAAATCCATCTATATCATTTATATTTTATTTTAAGCATGTGTAATCCAATATTTAGTTTAGGAACAACATTTTCACTCCATCTAATTCTATTTTACCTTTCACTACTTGTTAATGTTCATTTCTATTTTAATAACACTAAAGTAAAATCAACAAATTAAAAATGATTAATAACAATATTAAAAAAAAATATCAACAAAATTTACTTTCTTCAAAATATTAAATAAATGATATTTTCAAATTTTATTATAAACTTTATTTTGTCTATATTAATAACCATTTGATATTCTCCATCTTTATAACACATGCTTATATGTATAGATATTCAAATCTATAATAATTTTTCACTTTTTCTAACTATTTACTTTAAATAAAATTTATCATAAATATCTATTTCAAAATATTGATATTAAAGCACTTTCTACACATTAATGGTTAAATAATGCTATAAGATAGAATATTATAATATTTATTTTGTTCATATTAATAACCATTCAAAGATAAAACATGTTTATATATATTTATCCATATTAGATTTTTATGGATTTTTAAAGCTTATATAACATATATTTAGAGATTCAAATTCTTCCCTTGGTTGAGTTTTTTTGGTTACAAAGAAAATGTTAGTCATCGATGACATAGAAGTATTAATAGAAGTAAAACTATATTCTTTATTGACTACCAGCAAATAATTTTAAATGATGTAATTTTCCTTAAATAATAAATAATAGTAATGAGTTCGAGTTCTAGTGATAAATTCTCCAACACAATCGAATTTAAATTTTAAATTTACAAAAAGCAAGAAGGATCCGTGTGACTCTGCATTTCGTCGAGTATCCGTGTGCAGCACATGCCAAGCAACAGTCAAATGTGTGGCTTTACATAACATTACATAAAATTAGATTCGAAATAAACATAATTCCGTGGGTTTAGTGACTAGTCACGAGTCTGTAATATTATCTGGAACAGCGAAGTACATCGATTCCCGTTTCCTTCAATTAAATTAATATAATAGTTGTTTGAGTTTTGGTCTCGTTATTAACGTGAATCTAGGGATTGTTGAAGTCGTACTACCAACAGATGTATAGATTGTGATATATATTGATTGGTTGTTGGGAAGGAAAGCAATTTCTTGCTCTCCTTTGGTAGGAGTCTACTTGCAGTCATCATATTCCAATGCCTCATATATTCTCCCGCGAAGTCTACATCTGAACTGAAATTGCCATTAATTGTATCTAAAGTCGTGCCTGAAAACCATGGCGAGCAATGAGGTTGAAAATGCAAGTAAAAGAAATTTCAGTTCACAGTCAGATTCCACAGTTTCACTGAAAAGTTTTCAGAAGACAAGCCTCCCAATATTCAATGTGACATTGAAGAGGCGATAATCTCAAACCGTTGTTTTTCAGTGAGTACAGAGTCTGATTTGTAAGACAATGAGAGGATGATAAAGTTCCATTCCGTCAAAGAGAAATATTAATCTCAGATTTTAATCATAACCTTTCCGTATCCGCTATTTCGTTGAAAAGGAGCAGGCATCATAAAGTGGAGTGGGCATCCATATATATAAGCAATTGGTAACCAATATACATTGTGTTATCCATGTATAGTGTGTGTGGATGTATATGGTTACAATTAGATAATATATATCTTTAAATCTAACCGTTAGTATCTATATATTATGTGGAGTTGTATAATGTATTTGTTTAAATTCTACTGTGGTCATCCATATATATAAGCAATTGGTAAGCAATATACATTCTGTTATCTATGTATAATACTGGGGTCATCCATATATATATGCAATTGGTAAGCAATATACATTGTGTTATCTATGTATAATGTGTGTGGCTGTATATGGTTACAATTAGATAATATATTTCTTTAAATTTAACTGTGAGTACCTATATAATATGTGGAGTTGTATAATGTATTTGTTTAAATTTTACAGTGACATCTATATAATATGGGGAGTTGTATATACTTTTTACTAGATAATATATTTACTTAAATTCAATAATAAATATATATATACATTGATAAATCACACCATATATATTGGTTGTTTAAACAATTTCTTGGACGATTATCTGAAAACGTCGAGAAAAGATTTGACATGATTGATAAAGAGTAAAAATTTATTTTTTTGAATTATTCATCATTTAATGTGGTAGGACATATACTGTCTATTATTAAATTTAAACAACTTTAAATCTAACCATGAACAATATATACCATCCTAAATAATTCAAAAAATAAAACTCCCAGATATATACCATCGCGAATAACTCAAAAATTAAGACTCGCAGTTGGTGGAGCTTCAGTGGTACTACCAATGACAACAATTGTATACAGTCCTTGAATTTGTTATCATAGCGATATAATGTCATGGCTGCCCTCATAGCTTAGCTGAAGTGAAACACATCACATACTTCGTGTCAATATCAAATCCAAAAAGGATGTGGTGGAGGTGGAAAATTCTTATTCTATGATATGAAATAATAGTAAAATGTTGCAGCCTAAGTGCTTTCTTTTCCTATGAACGGGGAAAGGCAAGTAAATGCGTACTACTGCGCCACGAAAAAGTTCAAAAGCGTAAGCCATATTTGATATATCCTATCATCCATAAATCCGATGAATATACCTTGTTTTGTGATATATCGAAAGAAACCATTCCCTCGCCATATTCCGTTCACAATTATGGTACAAAAAACCGTCTAATGTTCCTGCCTAAAGACGTGCAAGGACAATACCGTCTAATGTTCTGCATAAAGACGTGCAAGGGCAATATGATTTTCCACACTAACCCTATTATATCTTTTAAACTTTATTAACTTTGTTAATTTTATTATCTTTTCTAATACACAGTTTGAGTGAGTCTAATAGTTAATAGCATGTGTTTCCTCTTAAGAGGTCACATTTTCAAAACCAAAGGGTTAGAGTATGTATGCCTTTCTATTACTTTTCAAGGGGTCTCATGCACCAATTTGGTGTATGTGTTGGCAGTGACCTTAAAATTGCATAAAGATAAAAAGATAACCATAAATATATTGTAGAAGTATCAAACTTTTTAAGATGTAAATCTCTTTTCAAGTGTAAAATTTGAAAAATAATTGTATTTTAATAGATTTGATTCTTTTAAGCTCTTCCTAGATCTAGAGTTAGGATGTATCTATGCTAGTTTTGAACAACACACTAACCCAAGGGAACCAAACTACCTCCTTGACACAAAGGAACCCAACAATCCCCTTTACCCATAACTATTAGTAACCATCTAACCTTTTTTGGTGGAAATTTGGAATCAACATTTTTTGTGGACATTTTGAACCAACTATTGTCTAAATATTTTAATATAAGTTTTTTTTTTCAATTTTTTTTTTTCACTTGTCATATATATATATAAAAGTCCGTATTGATGGAATATGTCTATATATCTTTGATGTTAAAAATTTTACTTAGTTTACATATTGAAATATTTGATTTATAGTCTACATTAAAATTTTCTTTCTTAGTAATATTTTTTATATCTTATATATCAATTCCATCTTAAAAATGAAATAAATTACACATCTTCTAATCATGTAAAGTGGATTTTTTTTTTTAATTTTAATTAGATGAAATAATGTTAGATCTAAGACTTTTGTGATCCATAATGTAAATACACGTCTTTCGGATTAATCACTTTATTAGGATTTCGTCAATGTTTCGAACCAATTAATGTGGTTCATCCTCAGAACAAGGTGCAAAAGCTAATCGATATTCAAGAATAAATAGTAAGGATGCATCATTACCCATGTCTTTAGAAAGAATAATGTCTCCTCTTCATTCAAACCTCTCTGTACCATTACAAATTCTCTTGGATATGTTAAAGACTAGATCAACCCTAAGGACATGGAAGGTTTTTACCTGGTTCCTTGTTCCTGTGGTATTCCCTATATTGGAGAAATAGGTTAGTCCATTAAACAGAGAATCCATGAGAATGTTGCAGGCATTGGGCGCAATCGTTTCCGCACATCAACTTTAGTTGAGCATGCGGAAAAGTCTTGTCACCGTGTCTGTATTGAGGACTCCAGTGTCATTTCTTGGGTTGATCCCTTGCACCATAGGAAGCTTAGAGATATTATTGAGATTGAGAGGCATGCTAGAAATCTCAACAGGGATGATCATTGGAAATTGAGTAAGAGCTCGATTTCGGTTCTCTCTAAGTGATTCCAACCCTCCTCGCTTGTGTTTTATTGTTTTATGTTCTTACAACTTTTTTTAAATATTATTTATTCGCAATATTATTTTCTTATGGTTTGTACCATTTATAAACCCCTATAACATTATTACTTTTAAAATTTTGCTACATTATAATTAATTTTTTTAATATAATTTAAAATAATAAACCCATAACAACTTATTTATATATAATTGATATTCTTTAACTTATTTTAAATCTATATCTTCATTATTATTATTATTATTATTAATGATGATTAATTAAATTAAATAAATAAACTTCTAACTTCTTTGTTAATTATATCTGTTCTATACCCTTTCATTTTATTTAATCTTTGCATTATTATAAATTAATTTATTTAATATAATATATAAATAATATTTTGTAACTATTCTTAACCTTTATTAACAATAATTTCTAACCATTCTTAATCTCCTTAATTAATTTATGAATTATTCTTACTAAATTGGTAATTAATATATACAATTATGATAAATAGATAATAATTTTTATCATATAACTTTATTATTATTAAAAAAAACATTTATTATAAATTTATTTAATATAATTAAAATAGATAACTTTCTAGCAACTTCTTATAAATAAATAATATTTTGTATCTGATTCTTAAAACTTATGGTATTATTTTAATTAATATAAAAATTATTTTATTAAAATTAACCTATATAATAAATACATAATATTTTAATAAATCATTCCTAATAACTAATTTGAATATTATTTACTTTAATAACCAATTCACTAATGGCTAGTTTTCAATGGTTATCTCTCGACAATGATGCATCATTGCTATTCTATTTATTCCTAAAGATTGATTGGATTTTTCACATTGTCATGAGGATGATCCACATTATAGATTGGATTTTTCACATTTTATTGAGGATTAACCACATTAGTTGGTTCGAGATCAGATTTTTCACCTTGTCGTGAGGATGAACCACATTAGTTTGTTCAAAAAGTCTGCCAAATCTTAATTACATGACTAATCCGAAAGACATTTATTTTGATGATATAAATTATGTTATTTAATATGTACATTTCCATGATGATAAACCACATTAATTGGCTCGAAACTTACCAAATTCTAATAATATGACTAATGCGAAAGACGTTTTTCTAGATGATACAAATTATGTTATTTAATATAGACATTAAAATATTCGATTATGGCTAACAATAAAATATTTTTAATTACTATGATATATTTCTTTTAAATATTACATCTAAATTGAACAAACAATTACTTAAAAATTATAAACTATTAATAATATTATATGAAAAAGTTACATATTTTCTTGATAAAAATTAAATTAATTTTTTAATCAATCATTTTATCTTGATAAAAATAGTTGTAAAATTAAATAAAAATTATGACAAACATTATTTTATTATTATTTTTTTTTTTAATTGGTCAATGTAAATACTATTTTATTTTATTATATAATGTTATATGCTCTTGTAATGCGGAAGACCTCTAAACTCAAAAGATATTCAAACTACTACATAAATATTTATAATTGGCAATCCAATTGGTTGAAGCCATGTAGGAAAGAAGTCGTAAGTATCTTTTTCCTAAAATGTTTTATAACTCTTTCTAATTATATGTCACGGGGAACTTGTTTTCAGCATAATCAATTTCTATTCAAAGATAAATTTTGAAATTTAGAATTCATACCATGAGGGTGGCTGTTAGAAATTTAAGAGAGATATATTTCCTAAAATTATTAGCTCCAAATTTGGTCTATTTTTTAGTCAGCGCATCATTTAGAGCTATTTCGATGGCAGCAACCGGGGACCTTGAGCATGTTGGGGCACGAAAAAAATGGTTTTGTTCGTTTGTCACAATCATTCTAATTGGTCATAATTGGGTGCAGGGTGTGAATAAATACTTTGATATGTTATCCGGTGTCTTCTTAAAAAATAATTAGACATTAAGATCGGGGGACTAAAGGTTAGGGTAGAATCGTTTCATGTAAAAGCATATTTGGATAGCATCACTTTCTTTCTACAAAGAATTGGACGTTACACATCATCTAGTCATAGGTTCCTAAAGGTCATGGTTTTAGGTAAAAGTAAGTTGGATAATATTATTGTGATTCTATAGTAGTGAAGGGATTATAGTATGTTTTTAGTACAAGGTGAGATGTATTGAGAATATTTTAATGTTATTGTAGGTATGCATACTTTAATATAGGAGTATTAGCTAGCAAGTAGAGATTACAAATTTAGTTGAAGGGATCACCACATTTCTTTATGATTTTTTGGAGATTTGATTCTTTTATTTTCGCTAGATTTTTTAATTAAGATGTATCTATATTAATTATTTATATAGATATTTTTGAAAAATGAATAAGATATAGAAAAATGAGGCTACTTGAAATGTTTTAATTCAAATAAATTATTATTTTCAATTTTTTTATTATAACACGTATATAGTTGATATTGAAAATTTCATTTAAAATGAGTATTTAAATATTTAATTTATTGCTGGATAAAGATTTTTATTTAATGACATTGCATATATTAAAATATTTTTAAATAGACATTAATATTACCATAAATCATGTAAAGATCTATTATAGATACATCTTAATCATAGATCTAGCAAATGCCAAGAGGTATCAAATTTCTTAAGATGAAAACATGAAGAGATTTCCATTCATATTAATATGGATATATACATTTATAAATATAGTATATGACTATGGATGGAGTATAGATCCAGCTTAATCATGAATCAAGGAAGCACTGAGATTTTAGGTGCAAACCTCTTTTAGAGTGTAAAACTTAAAAAAAAAGACATTGTACCTAGATTTAATCCCTATAGGAACTTTCTAGATTCATGATTAAGATGGATCTGTAATTGTTATTTATATGAAAATATAATTGAAGAATGACCAAAATATAGAATGATAAAACTACTTGAAATGCTTCAACCTTACTAAATTATTTTTTTCAGTTTCTTTTAATATAATATATGCATACTTGACATTGAGAAGTTTCATTAAACATGGGAATTGAATTATCTTATTCTTTGACCATATAAATATGTTATTGATGAGTGACATTATTCCCGTTAAAATATTTTTAAACCTTTAAATGTGGGTTGATATTTCCATAAATCTAATATAGATCCATCTTAATCACAAACCTAGCAAGTTCCAAGAGGGATGATATATCTTCCCGTGCAAACATTTTTCAAAGTTCAAAACCTGAAAAAATATTTGCACCTCAATAAATTTGATCCATCTTGCTACATGATAGATTCATCATTAAGACAGTTCTAAACTACTTATTTATATAAGATATACCTGAAAAATGACAAAAATATAGAATAATGAGAGTAATTAAAATTATTTAACCCTATAAAATTAGTTTCAATTAAAATCACCCTCCCTCTCATCCCAAAGGATAGAGTGAGGTTGTTGGTACCATCCCAACCCAAAGGTACATTGAATAATTTTTAAGGCATTATAACTCATACTGTTACTAGGGGTTTGAGCATGGTTGAGGATAATAATAGTGATTCCACCCAACCACCCAAGGTAACACCAAAATGACAACTAATATATGCTCACATGGTGTAGAATAGGCGATGATGGGGTGTATTGTTAAGGAAATTTCTGATATGAAGGTCAGTGTATTGTTAAGGAAATTTCTGATATGAAGGTCACCAGTTAGAAACTCCATGGGAAAAAATCCAACCATGTTTAGAGTTGGTCTGGCCCAAGTTGGGTGTGATCTGTGACTCATTTTAATGGCTTAGATGTCTAAAGGTCATGGTTTCTCATGCAAATTCTTAAGTGTGAAGTCATAGCAAGATACATAACTTATATATATATATATATATATATATATATATATATATATATATATATAGAGAGAGAGAGAGAGAGAGAGAGAGAGAGAGAGAGAGAGAGATTAACATGGGAATTGAACTAATTTATTTATATAACACATAAATATCTTATTTATGGATCACATTTTTCATATTAAAGTTTTTTATTATTATTATATTTTTAAATACATATTGATATTACCATAGATTAAAAACCTCAAGAGGTTTCCATTGATATTAAGAAAAAACTATACTAGATATATATCCCGCATATGACTACAAATCTAGTATAGGTTTATCTTAATCTTCGATTTAGCAAGCATAGAGAGATCTAATATCTTTACTAGGTGCAAACTTCTTGGAGGAAGTTAAATGTGCGAAGTTCAAAACTTTGACAAGAGAAATATAAATAGTATATTTTAGTTAAAATATAATGAAATAAGTCCACCGGGTATAAAATCCAGTCATGTTAAGAGCTAGAGCTAATATGACCTAGACAGTGTGCAATTCCTAAATAATTTTTATAGTTTAGATATCTCTAAATCATAATTTATCAAATCAAAAATTAAACTCATAATCAACTTAAATAACTTGAAATAATAATAATAATAATAATATATTTGTAAATAAAATAAAAATTTCAATTAAATTAGATTCATATCATCTAAATTAGATTTCTTACCACGAGTATAAAATACTCCAATTTATTCAATTTAACTCAACTAGGGTGGATTGATGTTTACATTACATGCCTCCTCATCAGGAAAATTGGAAGGTGATAAATCCATAAACGCTTTAGCATATCAAATTTTCACATACATATTATTTTTTTCTTTTTTGTTTTAAGTTTTTTTTATTATGCAACTATGTTATAGAGTTTGTAGTTTACACGTCAATGTTGTAGGTTCAACAATGGCCTAATTTATTCGGGTATTATTTTGGATTTTTGCCATGAAAATGCTTTTTTTTGTTTTTCATTTTATTCCCATTCAAATGCATTTTTGCATTTTATTAATTAATCAAAGTATTCAATAATTTTGAAAGTTTCAAATTTATGTTTGGATCATTTTTATAATTTTGCAATTTTTTTCTCTTAGATTATTATTATGATTTTTTTCAATTTAGGTTAATTAAAATCTTTGGTTTTGACCATTGTTATTAAATTAAATTTTTATTTAGATTTTTTTTATTATTTTTATACTAAAAATAAAATTGTGTTTTTATTTAATAAACATTGCTAACTATTATCACTTACAAAAAGTCTCTTTTGAAAAGATTAAGGGAATTTTTAACCACTTTAGACTTGGAAGGTAGCTCTTTCGAGTCAAAGACTTGGAAGATAGCCCTTGCTAGTCAAAAAAGTATCTCTCTTTAAAACTATACCACTCCATGTCACCTTAGCAGTGGGCTTGTACACTTATTGGCTAGATTTAGTTTGTGTGATGAAATTGGTTGGGAAAGAAGAGAACAAGGACCATTGGGCATGGAGTCTAGTGGAAAAAACAACTAACCATAAGATACATAAACAATTATTATCATAGACAATGTAAGACACAACTTCTTAAACAGATAACCATCAAGATGTTGAGACAAAATACAAAAAATAAATATCCCAATAGAGAAATTAAAATTTGTTTTTAGATATTTAAGTAGAAAACATAGAAAGTATTCAAATAACTTGAGTTAGAGCATACATGAAGAATTATGGTTCATAACACTTTATCCAAACACTAAAGACTTTATGATTCAGAGATGTAATATGAGGAGAATGTTTTTTTTAGGAAAGACATAAAAGAAGTTATATACACATGAATTTATGAAAAAAATAATATACATAACATTGTATATATTAATATATTAATATCATAGTTGAACACACAATCTTTTTCTTTAGAAATTTCCAACCTGTCCATTACATAAATGATAGTCTTTATCTACTACTTACAAATTGTTCAAGATACAAAAATAATGGATCTCAAACCTCGTCATCCAAACCCTGTACATTATAGAAATGATAGTCTTTATAGACTATTTACTAATTGTTCAAGATAAAAAATAATGGATCTCAAACCTCTTCATAGATCTATAACTTAGTAATAAAACAATCAAGGATATAAGATCTGACCCCAAGTAGAATTAATGAGGTGACTCTCCAAGCCATTAAGATTTTTTTCTAAAAATAGAAAAAAAAAACTCACTAATTACTGAAAAATAGGCTTCAAATATATATTGAAAATTCTCAAACCGTGGTATATGTGTAAAAAATTAAAGATGTTTTTTTTTAATTGATTGGTTCCCTCCAAAAACCTCTTTGGATTTTCAAAAATTCATCCACTCTTGTTCATAAAAGTATTCTTAAAATAATAACTTAAAAAAAAAAAAAAGTGAATTCCAAAATGTTCAAAAACAACTTTAAATATCCTTTTGAATATCTCAAACCCTAAATCATGTGTAACAATGGAGAGATATTTTTTTTAATGAATCATTTTTAGAAAAAAAAAACCTTTTAATATTTGGAAAATTCATTTCTAATTGTTCAGAAATTGTGCCCAAAATTATTGTTTTTTTTAATAGAAAAAACAACAATAAAACGTTTATTACTTAGGACTTTAAATTTTTTATTATTTACACATCAACAATAACACTAAAACATTCAACACTTTAAAACTATTAACCAAAATGGTGATAACGCTAACCAATTTTTTTTTATCTTATCTGATTTTTTTTGTTTTAGATTATATTTAATTTTTTAAAGTATTTTTTCACTTATTTTATGCCAAAAATATACTTTCACGAACATTTCTACCATGAAAGGTTTTATCTTGTACGAGATTTTTTGTTTTATATTCTTTTAAATTTCCAAAAGTATTTTTTTACTTTTATAAAATAAATCATATTTATTTTAATTAAATATGTTGTTTATTTTTTAAGTCATTTAAAAAATTTGTTAATTTATTTAAATTATTCTTAATTTTTTTATATTTTTATTTTCATTTTAAATATAAATTTTTTATTTTATTTGAAATATTTAATTAGGTTAAAGTTATTGGATTTTCCTTTAGTTCTTTAGCTATAACATATTCTTGTAGCTTTTTTTGTTAAAAGTTGGAATTTTGAGAACTTAGTCCTTTAAGATCTAATCATATCTTATTTATTAAATGAATGTTTTATCTTCATGAAGTTTTATATTATTAAAATCAAAATTTAATTTAAAACCGTGTAGGGTAAGGAAAATTATGAGTTCTATCTCATAAAATCCTTATTATGTTATATTTCCTCGAAAATGATACATGTGTTTGCATGCTCTATTGTGTTAAGTATTCTTTTGGAAATTATGTTGGAAACTATATGCATTGCATGCATAGGAACAACATTCATTGTGTTAGCTTTATTATATTTGAATGCACCAAAAGCAATAGTTGAAGGGTTGGTTCTTTTGTTTAAGTTTAAGCAACTTGAATGCACATTGTGTCATTTGACATTCAAGGAATTCCCGGACAATTGTAGTGATTTGTCTTGTATGAATGTGAGCGTATGCGAGAAGTGTCATAATAATGTGGGGATTGTTTTGACAAGATTGATAATTACATGCTTACATGAAGGTAGTGATGTTAGACGAAAGCATGTTGTGATACTGTATTCACATCTCATGTATGCACACGAATAAGTGTTAAAGGATTGATTAAATATTGATTATTGATTGATTGACGCTTTATATAATCATGCTATAAAATCTTGTTGATGACATCAATGACAAGAAATGATGGTGACTTATGAAAAGGATAGATAATGTTTAACATGGTGGCAGGTAAATAATTGATGGTCCATACAGATGAGTGCGAGTTGCAGGATGGTCTACTGATGAAACTTTGTCTGTTGATGGAACAACTAGGCCGCAAAGATATAAAGATTGAATATTTTTGGTAAATGCTATCATAATGATTGTAATGGCTTTAAGTTATATAATTTGTATTTAAATGACATTCCTTGTAATATTTTACACAATTGTTAAGGGATGGACTCCCTTATGATCCACTGAGTGAGCGGTGAACACACTCATGAGTGTTTAATAATAAAATTAAATGTTTGTTGGTTTTCACCCTACGGGGTTTCTAGTGTATATTGGTGTTCAATGATGTGATTAATTATTGTTTCAGATTTATGATGTTGATTCCTTTCTTTTTGTGATGTTCATAATGTCAAGTATGTGATGAATACATGGATAATGAAATGAATGCAAGGTTACATCATTCAGTTTTATATTAATGTACTACAATAGTGGTTTTTAATGGTTAAGCAAATTGCTATTTGTATACTAAGGTTACATTATCAACTGGTGAACATTCTATCTAATGATTAGTGAGAAATATTAAATAGTGATTTGGATAGTTACCCGTGGGTAATTTGTATAAAAAAACTTTAACTCCTTGCATTTCCATGTGATGTTGTCGAGGTATGTGACAATTGTAATATTATTTCTTTCACTTAATAGTGATTTGGATAGTTACCCGTGGGTAATTTGTATAAATGTTTTTTTAACTCCTTGCATTTCCATGTGAGGTTATCGAGGTATGTGACAATTGTAATATTATTTCTTTCACTTAATATGTGAAATAGATAATGTTATGTTTTATTTTAATATTCTTAGTAACCTAGTGTAAAAACACATAAGATTATATTTTTTTTTACAAAATTCGTTAAAGTGTTGCTTTTAGAATTACTATTAGATATTACTTCATTTAATATTAGATAAAATATTATTCATTATATAGAGAAATTTATTTCACATTACCTCATTTAATATTACATAAAATATACTTCATTATATAGAGCAACTTTAGTAGAGGAATACTAAGTTACATAATTATTGATAGCCATTGTTGTAGCATATTAACATAAGCTTCCTCATGTAAGCTTGCATATTTTTATTATTTTTTTAACTATGTTAGTTAATCAGATACTTGAAATTGCAGATGTCATGTATGCAAGTAATCAGCATGTTTAGAATGACACAATAGGAAAACACATCATTGTACATGGATATGCCCTAGAAACCCTATAGGGAAAAACCAACAATCGTTTAATTTTATTAAACGCTTGTGTGGTTGTTCACCCCTCACTCAATAGCTATAAGGGAGTCTATCCCTTGACCATTGCTAAAAAATAATCTTATAAAGAAATATCATGATATAAGCTATTACACTAATCATGATATCATTTAGCCAGACATCCTTAAAAAATATGTCTTTGCAACCTAGTTGTTTCCATCAGTGGATTATCGTGTAGATGACAGTCCTTCAATCTACATTCCTTCAAACTACATGGGCCACTACCTCATCTCCTACCATAATGTCAAACATTATATATCATTTTCATACATCAAAATATTTTATTGCAACTACTACTTGTCAACAAGCTCCATAATGTCAAAAATTATATATATTTTTCATACATCACAATATTTTCCTGCAATTGATACTTTTCAAAAAAAATTGATATCATGATTAGATAAAATATTAATCAAATCAATAAATAATATTTACAAGTGATGCTTCAAACATTTTTTCTATGCATACCGAAAATGTAAAAAGATATTATAACATTCCTATTGCACATGCATTAATTAAAAGCACCTAACTATTATAACATATCTATTTATTTTTACATATGTATAGTTATGACACATGTATTCCCATCCATAACTCACATGTATCGTGCTCGCTTATCCCTATTTCGCATGTATGATGAGAAGGGAAACAATTACATTCTACTTCTACCAACAAAAACATGGTAAAATTAAAGAACCTCCTTGGTTATATTTGATTAAATAATACTATATAAACTTTTTAATTTATTAAAATTTATTAAAAGAAAAATTAAAATAAAAATTTTAAAATATTAAGTAGTTAGCTCGTATCGGCTCTTATTTTCTCTATGTCACTATTAATACATTTACCTTTTGTCCTTCTTTCAATATTCATTCAACATCTTTTCATGAAGATGGATCCTCGTTGGGATTCGAAACATCGACCATTGTTTTATAAAACTGTGGATAATCCAGAGATTTCTTCAATAAAAGAAAACCATAGTAGCTTGAAAACCATAATATTACCATTTCATTGCATGAGAAGAGAGAACACATTTTCTAGATAAGTGCCACATTAACTAGTATTCCACTCATAGAAGCACATACTATTATTCATAATAAAATCATTATAACTATTGATATTCTTTTAAATCATACTAAAAAATTAACTATGATGATTGTGCTTGTAATTATATAAGCTTTATTCAAAGGAAATAGCCCCTCAATTGTTTTCATTGTGCATGAAATTATGTATTCTTTACCCAAAATAACTAACAAAAATTATATTATTCTTGCACATGTAAATGCATGTTCTTTTCCATAAGAAAGTTAACAAAATAGTTGTTACCCATACATGAAAATACATGCTCTTTTCCAAAATAAATATAACATAAAAAGACTAAATGTTCTTTTTAAAAGAACACTAACATAATAGCTATCATTCTTGCATGAAATATATATTCTTTTCAAAATAATACTAACATAGCTATTATTTCATACATGTAACCACATGTTTATTTTTCAAGAAATCCAACACAAAAATTATTCTTTTCCGTGCATGTAAATATATATTTCTTTTGCTAAGGAATATAGTGTAGTAATTATTCATTTTCTTGCATGAAAAATATATAATCCTTTTGAGAATATAACTAACTCACTAGATATTATGCATGTCAAAACATAATTTTTTTTGTTTCAAGAGAAACCAACATGGGTTTCTATCATTTCACACACAAAATACATTTGTAGTACTTTCAAGAAAGACTTAGTTATCTTATATCCATTATCGCTGACGAGCCTCCATCAAATATCGATTCTCCTTTCAAGAAATGTTCTAAAAGGAGGATACAAAATTTTCATGCAATTTTCTAATGTGGCTCCATATATTCCTGCATTTCATAATCAAAATTTCAAGGATAGTTCCCAACAGTGTTGACATATGTGTCTACTCATTGGAATTTGGTTTCACTTACTTACACCACAATCTATTCTTTCCTCTTGTTAGTGAATCCTTGCATTGAGGAAATAATCGACCAATATTCCTTTGGAACAATTTTGGCAGATTATTTTTAATGTATTTTCTCACTTCAATGAGGTTTCATAGAAGATAAATGAAGGAGAAGACATCAATTTCTCCAATGGCCACCACTGTTCCAAACCGTAAACTTTTATGTGTCGTGCCTCATAGAGAAAAAATAGTTAAATGAATGAACCACATCCATTATCTTAGAAGTGTACCTACCAAAGTTAATTTAGTCCCCAAAGCTTTGATTCCTAGAAAACACACAAAACGAAACCATAAAAGGATACATCTAGGTCTGTCATTCACCATTTAGATACAATTTCATCTTTAGGATACCAACTCTCTAGATACAACTAGATTCATCTATATTTCTCAACATGGTCTCTTATGGCCAATCTGCAGATGAACTCCAGAGTTGGTCCAAGGATATATTTGTGACTTCTCGATGGAACATTCTCCCTCGAAGATGGATACAGATCAAGCCAATACACATATTACCTTCTTTTGCTTCTATATTTTCATATTATAACATTGAAGAAAATTTTTATACATGGCCTCGTTTTTTAGTTATCTTCTTGGAATAAACATTATCCTTACCATGTGGTAGTTATGAGTCATTCCATAAGAAATTCTTGGCTTTTAACCATGTACATAACCTTCAAGTTAAATCGGATGGCGTTGTGCACAACGACGGTGTTGTACACAGTGGAATCCATCTACAATGCCCAGAAGAAATAATTTTAAACTATCGTATGTGAGGGTTTTAGAGAATTCACATTCCTAGGGTTTAGAATGCCTCACATTAACCGTTTCTACCTCTTTTGATTCCATAAGTAAAATAAGTACATCAAATTAGTTAAAAATATTTCACAATAGTTGTTTATTCAATTGTTTCATTAATGTTAAACATGGTAAAATAAATAGTAATATATCTAGTGTGTTCCAACGTAAATGTATTTTATAGGGATATTACATACTCCTCCCCTTGAATACAACATTCTCGTCAGTTTTCATCATTAAATTTTACTGATGATATAACAATATATAAAATCAAAGGGGATCCATCCCCTTCAAAATGAAGTATTTTTATATCCAATACGTTAAATCAATCATTTTTATCAATAATCATAAACATTTACAACTACAAAAATATGCAGTCTAGACTTTCCATCGCTTATCCATTATTAAATTTTGTAGAAAAAAAATTCCCTATACCAACTTACTATTACTTACCACTTTCTCTTGGAAATCATGGTCACTTTACGCAAAAATTTCAATTAAAGGTGGTTTACCAATTGTGGAAAGCACTCTAAGAGTGGTTTGACAACCCATTAGCAAGCACCTTAAGCGGTTTCACAGCCTCCATGGAAAGAACCTCGTACTATATGATCAAAAAATTCAATATAATCACAGTAATCACAAAATTTTCACCTATTAATTGTTTATGCATGTCGAGTGATATTTAAATTACAATACTTCCACAAGAACTCAAACATTACCTAGTTCTCCAATCATCGAAATTATTAATCATTTCACCAAGTGTATATTTCCTTAGCCTCTTGCTAAATAAATTCACAAGATTGGTAATAAAATAAAGGAGATACACTTCCCATAATTACTTTCAGAGAACTAGAATCCTTTCTTGTCAAGATGCATATAAAATTTGTACACATTCATATAGAGAATTCATTTTTAACACATTACTTATATAATTAGTTAAATTGTTCAACTATGAGAACCACCGTGGGAAAAAGAATGCTCCTCCGAACCCATGGTAACTGGTTTCCACAACTAGATTGAGCCCATTTCACATCCCATACATTTCTCTGACAGTGATCACATAGGGTCCATCATAAGATTCCTCTTGGTAGTGCCATGCATGTTCCTCTGACAACTTCCTATCCATGAGGAATTTTTGGCCTCCTCCATCACGCTCCAAAATTAACAGAGTTACCTTAATATTTCCCCTCTCCCCATTTTGGCTTACTCTTTTCCCTTACTAAGATCATCTATCTATATGGAGAGGAAATATAGGTAGGAAACTTCCATGAACCGAAGCCCTCTTGTACTTTCAAAACTATTCCATAAATGTGTGGCATGTGAAATGCTCTTTTAACACATTTTCCCATTGTAATTTACATAAATGATCATAGTCATATTAAAATTAAAAGAAAAGTAACATTTATAAGCATCACATATTCATAATTGACCCTTGGAATGGGCCCCATAGTCTGTAACAGTAAATTTGATAGGAAAACATAACTAACATCTCATATCATGCAAGTGGTATCCATTTCAAAATAACCATCATGCAATTTAGAAAAAAAGATTACCATATACTACATATAATAACATTATACCTTCTTATTTGTAGTTGCAAATCACATTCCAACATTTTACCTTTCAAAAGTTCATATGCTTCCATTAAGCTTCCCCTACTTAATTACATCAAAAAAATTAGTCAAAACTATTTATGATAAAACCATACCTTCTACAAAATATTGTTAAACAAATTTTTTTTATTAGATACATTAAGGATACATTTCGATTTCACATGCATCAGTGTTCTTAATGTTTTAACAATGTGGAGAGGTAATATTCCCGTCCATATTTCATAAACCATTCTCATGCATACAAAATAAAGATACATATTCTAGATGCTACATCCAAGAAATTTGCAGTAGCCACAAGTTAAAATTTCATGTAATAAAAGTTAATAAAGAAAAAATAAGACCATAGTTAAGGGGCACTTATTCGAAGTCTAATGTTTGGAAAAGTATTCTAGTGGGCATCACTTGTTGTGTTTTATGGCTAAGGGGAAATTGGAAAAGACAATAGCTAAAGCTTTGGAAAGGAAAACGAGTATTTTTGGAATTTATTAATGAAAAATAAAGGAAATAATGAGAAAATGAAGGTGAAAGGTCACAGGTTGCATATGAGGAGGAAAATGAAGGAAAATAATGGAAAATTGAAGAAATTAGAGGCCTCATTAATAAAAATACCTCAAAGTATCAGTTAGTATCCTTTTGTCTGTTCACTTTTGGAATTAGTCTCAGAGAGGAGAAGAGAGCTAAGAGGAGAAAGAAATAAATCAAGCAAGGAAGAACAAGAAAAGGAAAGGAAAGGAATGGAAAGGAAAGGAAAGAAAAGGAAAGGAAATGAAATTAAATAAAGGATCAAGCAAGGAAAGTTTGTATTAAGTAGCTTCAACAGAAATACTTGAAGGTAACAAGTTCCATGTATGATTTCCTAGCTATTTTTGACATCCATGGTATGTGCATGTTGGTATTTGGTTCTTTTTTTGTCATTGGCATATGTTTTTCTGGGTTAGACAGTGGATTTTAGCCTATCCTTTCCATTTCTGGATAGCCATTGTGTGATGGAGTTGTTCTGGGTTTGAGCTTTGGATTTCTAGTGAGGTGGTCTCAGGAAAATTCCAAATGCCTAGGAATTTTCCTAAGACCATTAATGGTCAGATACACAATAAATCATGAGGGTGGAGACTGGAAAATTTCTCAAGGTATTGGAGAATAAATTCTGGGGCATCCAAGGTCCGTTTGGTTTTGTGATCTCGACACCGGTTTAGATGAGATCATGGTATGGTTACGGTGGAAGCTATTTAACCTCTATATTCCCTTGGTTGTGCATGTATTGGTTTATTCCATGAGATCCCACATTCATGCTTGGAATATTTCATAGGGGTGATTGTTTGAAAGAAATAATTTATTTACCTAGTCTATGGTCAGGAGGTATGTTGAAGTATCGAACCTGGTTGTTTTTTTCCTATCTCTAATAAGAGCTAAGCTTCTCTGGATTTTGATAAGGAAATATATTTTTTATTATGTGGATTTAATGTCTATTCTCTCATTATCTATTTATATGGCTATATGTTGGTTATAAGAATGGTTATATGACATATCTCGAGCATGGCTCTATTCATGTTTGTACTTGTAACTGAATGAATAATTAATGCAATACCTAATTTATGTTATCACATATAATGTGAGAAGGAAGTGACAGTAATTGTTATCCTCAGATATGTTTTGAGTCCCTTATGTTCATACTTGAATTCATGACCTGTTGGTTGCATATTTACCAAGTGTTTGATGGAATGGAAGACCCAGTTGGGGATGGTCAGGTCAAGTCCTAGTTTTAGTTTTTTCTTTAAAAGAATTGTCTCTGTGTCATTGGTCATCTATAGAAGTTTCATTGAGTTTTGGGCTGAGGCCTGAGTCTTTTCCCTCAAAATGTGGCTCAGAATTTGGAGTTGCTGGCATAGAACTGAGCAAAAAATTCCATAGTTACTAGGAAGAAGGCATGTGGGAAAAACTGGACACTCATAGTCACTTGGAGGCCTTGGAAAGGTAACAATTAGGGCTCTAAGTCAGAGAAAAAGAGATTAATCTCACTGGTTGGAAAATAAAGAGGTTGGGTTGCTCCTAGAGGTCATTTGGTACTCCAATCTTGGTTCGGTTTTGTGATCTCGGCACCGATTTAGGTGAGATAATTGTATGGTTAGGGTAGAGGTTGTTTAACCTCTGGATTCCCTTGGTTGTGCATGTATTGGTTTATCCCATGAGATCCCACATTCATGCTTGGAATATGTCATGGGGGTGATTGGTTGAAAGAAATAATTTATTTAGCTAGTCTATGGTTAGGTGGTATGTTGAAGTCCCAAACTTGGTTTTTTTTTCCTATGTCTAATAAGAGCTAAGTTTCTCTGGATTTTGATAAGGAAATATATCTTTTATTATGTGGATTTAATGTCTGTTCTCTAATTATATATTTATATGGTTATATGTTGGTTATAAGAATGGTTATATGACAGATCTCAAGCATGGCTCTATTCATGTTTTTACTTGTAACTGAATAATAATTAATGCAATACCTATTTTATGTTATCACATATAATGTGAGAAGGAAGTGACACTAATTGTTAAATCTCAGATACATTTTGAGTCCCTTATCTTCATACTTGATTTCATGACCTGTTGGTTGCATATTTACCAAGTGTTTAATGGAATGGAAGACCCAATTGGGGAAGGTCAGGTCAAGTCTTAGTTTTAGTTTTTTCTTTACAAGAATTTTCTCTATGTAATTGGTCATCTATGGAAGTTTCATTGAGTTTTGGGTAGAGGCCTGAGTCTTGGCCCTCAAATTGTGACTCGGAATTTGGAGTCGCTGGCATAGAGCTAAGAAAAAAATTCCATAGTTATTAGGAAGAAGGCCTATGGGAGAAACTTGACACTCATAGTCACTTGGAGGCCTTGGAAAGGTAACGATTAGGGCACTAAGTCAGAGAAAAGAGATTCATATTACGGGTTGGAAAATAAAGGAGTTGGGTTTCTCCTAGAGATCCTTTGGTACTCGAGGGAAGTCAGTAAGGTCCTATATTGTTGAATCCATTTTGTTAAGGTCATATACGAGGTTGAGTCTGATGATAGTAACCCTCATCTCATTTTTACCCCGGGTAAGCTGGTGAAAGTTGGTAAATGTGGGAGGAGTGTTATAGGGTGGTATCAAAGCTGGTGGTGCTATATTTGGGTAAGTTTGAGTTGTCAAGGTTATGGTTGTTATGCATGGAGTCATGGTATACATTTGGTATGGTCATGAGTGATGTTGTTATGTTATTATGTTGATTACATGGTATGCTTATGATTATACATGTACATAATAATGTGGATTGAACTTGTAGATGAGATAATCGTCCCCTGAACATCTCATCTGGATCTTGGGGGGAGGACCCCAAGATCTAAAAATAGAAATGGATCTAGAAAGATCTGCAAAATTATAATGCGAGAAAAAAGGATAGAACACACAGTAAATAAAACCACAAATAATGTCTTTTATTAAAACAAAGAATAATTGTAGAAGCTACATTGTGGTGGACAATATTTCCTTTTACAAAATACGACTTGTTACTTATAACCATTTTTTGTGACAATACCACAAGTAAATTCCATGGGTAGGCAAATACCATGGGTGGATCTCACTTACAATACCATAGGTAAATATCATGGGTGAATGAATAACATGGGTGGATGAATACCATGGGTCGATGCCATTTACAATACTATGGGTAAATTCCATGGGTGGATGGATAACATGAGTGGATGAAAAACATGGGTGGATGTCATTTTCCATTTGGATCATTCCTACTTCCTTAGGAATAATTGTTCCCCATTGCGTGAAGTTCCCTCTTGAGAAGCCTTTGTTGAATAAGAAGATCCAATGAAGAGAAAGGTTTGGTGTGGTTAACCCATAACTGTGATGAAAGAAGATCAGAGGATATAGATACCCTGTAATGATTATGACCAAATGTGATATTGAAAGTGTGCGGCCCAGAAAATGGACTTCGATGAAGTGTGGGTTTGTGGATGACCCATTAACCATGACAAACAAAAATCCGAGGATATGTATACCCTAAAATGGTTATGACCAACTGTGATGCTAAAAATGTGTGGCCTAGAAAATGGACTTCGATGAAGCGTGGGTTTGTGGATGACCCAGAACCATGAAAAACGAATATCCGAGGATAGAGATACCCTGTAATTCTTGAGACCATTGTGATACTAAGAGTGTGCGACCTATAAAATGGACTTCAATGAGAAGGATTTTGTGTGGTTGACCCATAACCATGATGATGATTGTTGATGAAGTAGCAGGTTCCTACATAGCCTGGAGTGGGAGGGAATGTCACCAAATAACCGAAACTGAACTCTGCTATGTTGAAACTGATGAATGTGAAGCAGGTGCCTACTAAAGCGAGGTTGGAGGGCACGTCTCCAAAGGGAACCCACTTCGAATGTTGCTCCGGATTTAAAATAAGCATAACTCGGTCAATATAACTAAAAATATTTGTTATAACCTATTTTTGGAAAGATAATGATCATTATGCATCTTCCCATGTGTTTGAAATCACTACCTGGAGACTCTAGACTCTCATATTCGCGTTGGAATTGCCTCGTCGTCACAAAATTTATGAAACAAAGAGTTGATTTTAAATCAATGATAACTCCCTTGTCCGGACTCCGATTCGGCTGATTGTTTTTTTTAAATCGGGTTATTTTTCAAAGGGAGCTCAGATATAAAACCATTTTTTTGAAAATTTTCACTGAAAAATGCAAAAAATTACAAGAGAGCCACCGTCCATGAATTTTTGTGAGAAATGTTTTTGCAACATTGATTTTGAATCAGTGATATCTCCCTCATCCAGACTCCGATTCGACTGATTTTTTTTTTGAAATTGGATTTTTTTTGCAAGAAATATAGATATAATATTGTTTTCTAAAAAACTTGTACCAATATTTTCATATCTTCTCTACAAACGCTTCGCCCAAAAAATTCCTGCAAAAAAACTGAAAAACAAAAAACAAGAATTCTTCCTGCTTTGTCTAAGAAAGTGCTTCATGGAGGTCGTGAAACTTGCATGAATTTTTCTCAATATGGATACAAAGAGTTGAATCTGAAATATGCGTCAAACGCTTATTCCCATGGATTCCTAACCTAAATCTGATACCACTAATCCGAATCTTGGAGGGAGGCCCCCAAGATCTAAAAAATTAGAATGAGAAAAAAAATGAGAGAACACATAGTAAATAAAACCACAAAGATTTTTTTTATTAAAAAAGAGAATAGTTGTAGAAGCTACATTGTGGTGGACAATCTGTCCTTTTAGAAAATGTGACTTGTTACTTATATCCCTTTTTTGTTACAATACCACATGTAAATTCCATGGGTGGCTAAATACCATGGGTGGATCTCACTTATAATACCATGGGTGAATGTATACCATGGGTGGATGAATACTATGGGTCAATGCAATTTACAATACCATGGGTAAATTCCATGGGTGGATGGATAACATGGGTGGATGAATACCATGGGTCGATGTCATTTCCATTCAGATCAACATCACTGAGGTATAGAGTTTATTTTGGTATATATTTGCTTTATCTGACATGGTACACTTGTAGGAAGAAGATAATCCATGATGGGAATAAAAATGTTAGGATACAGTTCCCATGACTCTCCCCAAAGGTCAGTTGGGAAACGAGGAGAAGGGTACTCTCCTAGTATATCTGAAACATTAAGGATCTTGAGGGAAAATATCGTAAGTTTCAAAGTAGAAAATGAGAGATTCGTTGAGGCTCAAGAAGTACCTGAAATGTCTTAGGAGAAGCAAGTACATGTTAATGCATTTATTCTTCAAATCTTGTCAGATTTTTTGAAACACGGACAGTTGACGACTAGTCAAGAGTATGAAGAGAAAACTAACTAAGCCTATGGAAGCAGGTCTCAGTCTAGATAAAGGATGGATAGAGGGGACATAGTTAGATGCGTAATATCACTAGATACACCTGACATGAGGACTAGTATGTATGGGTATCATTCTATTTACTCATCCAGGAGACATCATCACAGTCATCACTGTCATCATCCTTATAGGAAGAGGGAGTTCACTTGAGTAATTCAAGAAAGTGAAGCCTCCTAAATTTTATGGAGAGATGGAGAAGTGAGAATATGTAAAGGCATTTTTGTTTGGGGTTAAGAAATTCCCCAAATTTCATAACTATTCAGAAAAAAATGAAAGACAAGATAGCCACTTTCAGCCTCAAAAGGAAAGTAGAAATATGGTGGGTAGATGTGAAGAATGTCAAGGGAATTAGGGAAGAAGACTTTATTTGGGATGAATTTGATAGTATATTCAAGAAGAATTACTAATGGAGAGGTGCTACGATGATAAAGTTAAGGAATTTTATGAGGTACATATGGATTCTATGAGAGATGATGAGTATACTAGCAAGTTCTTGGAGTTGTTGAGGTGTGTGTCTTATCTCAAGGATGAGAAGGCTAAGATTCAGAGATTCATCAGTGAATTTTCAGTAGCATATAGAGACTAGATTTATTTTTATTATCCTAGATCATTAGAGAAATCCATCCAGAAATTGAAGCATTTGTATGAACAGTCAAAGCGCAAAGTTGAACCTAAATGTGACTTGAAAGGAAATGAGAAAGTTGAAGGGAATTCACCGCTAAAGACGGGAAGACCTCAATATTCAAGTGATAAAGAAAATGTGGTTCCTTACAATAATTCAATACATTTGAGAAGGGACATGGGTTGCAACTTGGAGAGCAGCAGACTAGAGGTGATAGTTGAGTACGGTTCCGGTGTTGAATATGTGGTAAATATCATCATAATAGGAATTTTCCATAGTACCAGGGAGGTAGGACTCAAATATATAGTGCTCAGGAGGCACAAATAGTTGGGGATGTTTATCATAGTATTCCTCAGATTTATGCAGCTGTGGACAAAATGCACGAAGATCACCATGCAACTATTGTTGAAATGGATGATAAGCTTTGTGATCAAGTTGTTTCTATTGTTATTGATCCTGGATCTAATTATATATTTTTTAATATTAACCTGGTGGATAAGTGTGGCTTGAGAAAAGAAGTGCATGCAGAGTCTTGGCTAGTGTAATTGGTTACATGTACTAAGAAGAGAGTTCATCATTGGGTAAGATCTTGCGCAATTGAGTTGAATGGAATGCCTATAGCATAACATTTGAATGTACTTCCATTGGGGTCATATAGTATGATTTTAGGTATGAATTGGTTTTATCCTCACAGGAACAAGGTATATTGGTACGATAAGGCTAATGAGTGCCTAGATGATAATGGGAAAAATAGAATCTTGCAGGGAAAGGCGAATCCTACATCAATGAGGATGATCAAAACTATGCAGGCTAAGCATAGTTGTAGGAAAGGGTGTCTGATGTTTTCAATTCATATTTCCAGTAACAAAGGAAAGGGTGTTGATGATGCAAAAAAAATTCAAGAGGTATGCATTCTTGTAGTAATTTTAGGATGTGTTTCCGACAGAGATTGAAGAGTTTCCTCCTCACAGAGAAGTATACTTTTCCATTGAGTTGGTACTAAGGGCAACACGACCATCAAAGACAACTTACAAAATGAACACACCAGAGTTGGTAGATTTTAAGTTACAGATGAAGGAAATGCTTGATAAGGGACATAATAGACCAAGTGTATCACCTTGGTGTGTGCCAATATTGTTCGTGCAGAAGGATGGTAATCTCAAGTTCTGCATTGATTACAAGCAGTTGAACAAGGTAACGATCAAGAACAGGAACCCATTTCCGAGGATTGATGACTTGTTCGATGTTATGAAACCATCTCACATTAAATAGACGAAGAGATATATCAACCAATTAGAAATCAGCCTCTTCGAGGGGGCAACCTCCTTTACATTACATAAATGAACAATTATTGGATGATACAAATGACAAAACCTACTTTCTATATATAGGAGTCAAAGGGGTAAAAATATAACCTTAGCCGACATAACAATAACAATGTAAGGGCAAAACAATAAAAATAATTGGCTTCTATGGGGCACAATGATAATAATATGGGGACAACATGGGCACACCAATATGAATAAGGGGGATACACTAACAATAAAAATAATGGGATACACTAGTATTATAGTGACCTAACATTCCCCTCTCATTAAAAAAAGTGTTGTCCTCAATAGTTTAGTATTTCAGGATGATTCTATATAAAATATTCATACTCCCATGTCGAATATTCAGTAGGTAAGTTATTCCACTTGATGAGATACTCTGAAATTGATCGATTTTCTAGCTGTCAAGTTCTTGTTTCTATGACTGCCTCAAGTTCCAATATGATTTTTCCTTCCTCACCAAGTTCTGGAAATATTGTTTGAACTGGGAGCTTGTCACCTATAACCTTCTTTAAGCATTAAACATGGAAAACTAGGTGCACTAGGGAGGATTAAGGAAGCTCCAATTTGTATGCCATAATACCAATATCTTGCAACACCTTGTAAGGACCATAATAATTTGGTGATAATATATTATCCCTCTTAGCTTTCTTGAGGTACATTTGTTTGGATGGTTGTAGCTGTAAAAATACCTAACCGCCTACATCAAAACTTATTTAGTTGTGATGTTGATCTTCCTATTGTTTCATTCGATTTCGCACCAAGGTGAGGTTATCCTTTAGGAGTTGGAGAACTTGTTGTTGATGCTCGATGTGATATTCCACTTCTTGAACCTTATAATTTTCTATTAAATTTGATGTGATGGAGTGTGGATGATATCCATAAAGTGCCAAAAATGGGGTCATTTTTGTTGAAGTATGGAAAGAAGTGTTATACCACCATTTAGCAAGAGGTAACCACTTGACCCATTGTGTTTGTTTATCATATACAAAGTAACGAAGATATCCTTCCAAAAATTTCTTCACTATCTCATTTTTCCCATCATATTGAGGAGGATATGATGAGCTATGATCTAATTGAGTACCCAAACAAGAAAATATTTCCGTCGAAAAATTTCCTGTAAAAATGGGATCTTTACCACTTACAATAATCTTTGGGTTTCCATGTAGCTTTTTAACTGTTTCCATAATGTAGAAGCAACCATACTACCTTTAAATGGATGAGATAATGCACAAAAGTATGCATACTTGGTAAGTCTATCAACTACCACCATAATGACAGTCTTTTCTTTGGACTTGGGTAAACCTATGATAAAATCCATTGAAACCTCCTCCCAATGTTGAATTGGAATGGATAAATGTTGTAACATTCATGGGATCTTAATTGTCTCAACTTTATTTTGTTGGCAAGAAAAACATTCTTCCATAAACTTTTGAATATCAGTTTTAAGGCCATCCCAAAAAAAATCCTTCTTGACCATGTGGTAAGTTTTTAAAAGCCTGAGTGCCCTCCTAAGGGAGAGGTGTGTGATTCTAAAATATTATTTTATTTGAGCTGGGAATATTTACAAATATATAAGCGATCTTTGTACCATAATGAATCATTTTTCCAGCTAAATGTTTCCGATGTACTTGGATTTTTTTAAAACTTTTGAATGTCTGTCTACACGCCTTCATCATTCTTCCATTCATCCCTTGCTTTGGTTATCCACTCAGGTTGGATAATAGAAATGAGACAAAGAAATGCTTCCACATCCTCCTTTCTTGAGAGTGCATCTGCAACAACATTTTTCTTCCCTTTTTTGTAGATGATTTCAATGTGATAACCCAACATCTTTGCGACCCATTTTTTCTTCTCTTTTGAAGATAATATTTGTTACAATATATTTTTAAGACTATCATGGTCTATTTTTACCTTGAAGTGTCTTCCCATTAGGTAAGGTCGCCATTGCTTTAGTGCATGTAGTATTGCCAACATTTCCTTCTCATAAATAGGTTTCAATAAATACTTTCCTTTGACTGGATGACTTTAAAAAGAAATGGGTCTTCTTTCTTGCATTAAAATGACACCAATTCCATTTCCTGAGGCATCACATTCTACAACTAAAAATTTCTGAAGTTTGGCATAGCTAAGAGCGGTGCTTGGAACATTGCCTCTTTAATATGATCAAAGGCCTTAGTTGCTTCTGTAGTCCAAGAAATTTCATCTTTCTTCCATAATTATTTTAGAGGTGTTGATATTCTCCCATAATTCTTAACAAACTTGCGATAATGCCATGTTAACTCGAGAAATCCTTGAAGATTGTTTATGGTTTTTGTGATTTTACATTCCTTAATGGATTTAATTTTGTTAGGGTCTACCTTAATACCCTCATGAGATACAATATGACCCAAATATTCCACCTCCTTTACTCCAAAGAAGCATTTGGATATTTTTTCATATAATTGTTTCTCTTGAAATAGTTTCAGCACCCTTTCAACATGTTGAACATGATCCTTACAACACTTGTAGTAAATTATTATATCATTAAAAAATACTAACACAAATTTTCTAAGAAAGGGTTTGAAAAAGGAATTCATAAAACCTTGAAATGTAGAAGGTTCATTAGTTAGGCCAAAAGGCATGAAAAAAAATTCATAATGACCCTCATGAGTTCGGAATGTTGTTTTTGAAATGTCTCCAGTCTTCATTCTAAGTTGATGATATCTAGAACGAAGATCTAGCTTGGTGAAGTAAATTACACCATGTAATTCATCCAATAATTAATCAATGATGGGGATGAGAATTTTATCTTTAATACTGAGATTTTTTAGCTCCCTATAATTCAGACACATACGCCATCATCCATCCTTCTTGTGCACCAATACTACTAGAGTAGAATAAGAACTTTGACTAGGTAGAATTATACCAGCCTCCAGCATTTTTTCAACCATACTTTCAAAATCACTTTTTTTTTTTATATCTTAAGGACATATGTAAGTCCTAATTTTTGGATGAACACTTCCTGGAATCAAATGAATATCATGATCATGATCAAGAATAGGTTGGAGTCCTTTTGGAGTCTCAAACACCTTTGAATTATTGTCGAAAGCTTTTTTGGAGATCTCGAGAAATAGATTATTTTGATGTTTGAACCTCTATTGATCATAACCTTTTAATTATGCCTTGTTTTTATTTATTCAGAAGATTTTTCATGAACTTAGAGATGATTATCTTTCATGTCTTCCCTGTGATTCCCAGTAATCCAACTTCCTTTCCTTTCAGAAAAAAAATCAAGAAAAGTTCTTGAAAATTAAAATTTATTGGCCCAAAATATTGTAACCATTGTACTCCCAGTACAACATCAATACCAACCATTGGAATGGATAGCATTGGACTATTCAATACATATTATTTTGATCAGCGGTTGTCATTGATGTCAACCCAAGCAACACCAGGGGCTAACCCAATATTGCATGAGAATTTTGACCTACCAAATTAATATATTATAGTTAAATAATGATTTTAATGGTTTCTACTTGTCAAGATGTTTCCGTTGATATATGGCATGCCATGTAATTCTTCACGGTTTGAGAAATATTCATGTTTGAAGTTTGTACCCCCAGTTAGTGGAATAAAACCCCATGGGGTTGAGGCATGCGTCATTGAAAAGTTATAATTAATATTTTTTAAGCTCCTAAAATCCCTCCCACATTAACTTGTTGAAGCCCCTCTCAACTTAAGAATTGATATAAATTGTGATCTTCATTTCCTCCTTATGTAAGGGATTCGGCCATATGAAACAGGTCATCGTGGAATTTTTGCTCTAAATTTTTTTCTACAAAGTTTCAGAAGCTGATATGTTTATCAGGTGAAGCCGAAATCCTGAGGAAGATGCAGTAAAAATTTCAGATCAAGTTACGCAATATTTTTAGAGATATGATCTGTGGAAGTCAGGGTTTTTGCAGGCTCCTGAAATCCATCTCAAAGAAGTGACCTTGGTAAATTCGTCATAACTCTCTCTCTGAGTATCGGATTGGAATTCTGTAAAAATTAGCAGTTATTACATAGTCTTTAATTTTTGTTCGATCAATTTTAGAGACAAATGAAGAAACGGTAACACGTGGCATGTCGTACAAGTGCGCTCTGCTAAAACAGTCCTTAATTAGGGAATTGTGAGAGATTGGGTATAACTCTCTCTTAAAGAATCCAAACTGGGTCAGACCTATGGCATTGGAAATAAGACTCAAAGGACTACTATAGGACCAAAAATCAGATATTGAGGATCTGAAATAACAAAGATACACTAGATTCAATATCAAGCTCCCAGAAGGCAAGAAAAAGCTAGATCATGTGTTTTCAAGGGTTGAAAAGGACCAGAATTTCTATGGCAACAGAGCAAAGCAAGGTGCAGCAGAGGGTAGCATGACAAGAGCAGCAATAAAGGTGCATAACAGCAGCAAGAAGTTCATCATATGAAGTATTCAAGTGGGCAACACTGCATACAATCATTGTAAAGGTATCATTGTACTAAGTCATTGTAAATACATTATTGTAAAAATTGTACTAGTGTCTATCTGCCAAGGGTTGAAGAGGCAGTGTTGGGAGGTCTAGGATCTAAATAGGTGGTTGTGTCAAAGTTGGGGTTATGGTCTAGTGTATCTTATTCTTCTGCATCATTCTATATCATTGTAAAGTGGACCATTTTACCTGGTACGGGAGTCCATTATTCTTTTATTCTTCTATAGGGTGGTAGGGTGGTGCTAGGGTGAGTTGTAGCTCATTGGGTGTTGGGGCATCCATTCAGTTGACTACTGAAGAATCTCGGGCGTTGGAGCATCCATCTAGTGGGAGCTAGAGAAGAATGCTTTTCTAAATTCTAGGAAGTTGGAGCTTTATTTTCAATTGGAGTTGAATATTAAAGAATTATTAGAAAATTATTCGGTGGTTTTTGTCTCGGAGTGATTTTCCACCTTAAAAACTGTGTGCATTTGTGTTCCTCTTGTTTTCTGCTATCATTGTACAAAGATTTATAATAATTGAAGATTAACTAATGCTCTAATTGAAAGGAATACTGATTCACCCCCCCCCACCCTTCTTAGTATTTCCAACAATTGGTATCAGAGCTTGGTTCCTTCAAAAGCAGTTTAACAGCTGGAAGGAGGTCATGGGGCATAGCAAGAATGGTGTATCTCTATTCAATGAAAATAATTATGCACTTTGGAAAGGAAGAATGGAGGTATATCTCTTGGCGCAAGGTTATGAAGTATGGGACACTGTTCAAAATGGATCTACATCAATGGTGGATGAACAAGGTAAGAATAATTTGGTAAATGATGCAAAAGAAAAGAATATTATTATCAGTGGACTTATTGAATTTTCTTATCATAAGGTGTTGGGTTGTAAAACCACCAAAAATGTATGGGACAAGCTTGAGAATATATATGCAGGTGACTCAAATGTCAAAGAATCAAAGCTTCAAATCTATAGAGAAAAATTTGAGCAACTCAAAATGAAAGAAGATTTCAACATTGCTACATACTTTCAATACATTGATGAAATAACCAATACTCTGGAAGGATTGGGAGAGCCAGTTGACGAGAAGACTATTATACGAAATATTCTTAAAACATTACCAGGGAGATTCAACCCAAAGGTATCAGTCTTAGAATACAGTGCAAATCTGGACAAACTCAGCAAAGAGGAATTACATGGAGTTCTCATAGCATATGAAATGAGACTTGATGAAGAAGAGGGTACTTCGCATCTAGAAACTCTGTTCGTTGCATCTAATAAAACCAATAAGGATAAACAACCGTTAATTGAAAATACATGCACCTGCAAGTGTGAAGAAAAGGGAGATGATGAAGAAGGTATTTCAGATGAAGAATATGCTTACTTCACGAGAAAAATACAAATTGGTAAGGGACAATTCAAAGGTAAACTTCCATTGATATGTTTTAGCCGTAATGAGGTTGGGCATTTTGCAGCAAAATGTCCAAAAAAAAGTAATGGCAACTCAAAAAGAAAGAAAGGCTTTAAGAAATTCAACAAGCAAGGATCCAAAAGGAACTTTCTCTCTAAAGAATATAGCTCATCACCCGATGAAGACAATAATAGTGAAGAAGAAGCCAATAAGAGAGTATTGTTTATGGCCAAGCACAATAAACCCAAGCAGAATAAGCAAGAGGTATCAAACAACGAAGAAGAAGGATGGACCATAGAAGAATTTTATGAGGAAGCAATCAAGCTTATAAAAGATCTCAATGCGGAGAAGATCCGTTCCAAAATTCTTGAAGAACAAGTTCAAGGTCTCAAAATTGAAGTTGAAGACAAATGCATTGAAGAGTCACTTCAAAATAAGTTGGAAGAAAGAAACCAAGAAAGGGAAGAATTAGAAGCTGAAGTTGTCTCACTGCGTGAGGAAGTGAAGAAAGATAAAACTATCCAAAACTATGCCAACAGCTCAAAGGCATCGGAAGAACTCATCAACAATCAACGATCTTACAATGACAAAACTAGCATCGGTTACAAAGAAGAAGAAGCAGGACCTTCTACAACAAAATACAATGAACCTATGAGATCTGACATTAGATAAAGTGTAGTATCTCATGGACAAGATCGCAAGAACAGCTCAAGACACCTCGAATAAAATTTCCATCCAGTAACTAACATATTTTTTATGGCCACTATTATTCATGTAGTATACCAATATAAAGCTATATAATGCTCATGCATCTAGAACTACCTTTATTAATTCCAGAGAACGCCAAATATGACCTCCTGTGGCTTAGTGAAACATCAATAGATTTGAAAACATTACTAAGAAGCACATTGAAATGATACAAATGTCAAAATTCTTGGACACATAGCCAAAGGATCAATAGACTTGAAAATCCTTAAGAATTCTCAAGCCAAATGTGATTAATTAAACATGGAAGAAGAAGAAGAATGATCATTGTTCTCTCGCTCTCAAGGCTCAAAAGAACAAATATGTGTGGTATGTTGATATCGGTTTCTCAACGCATATGACTAGAGAGGGAAATAAATTTGTATCTCTGAAAGAGAAGAAGGATGGAACCGCGTCCTTTGGAAATGATGGATCTTCAAACATTATAGGATCAGGTACTGTCACTCTCGGAAGAAAATATTCTCTAGCCAATAATGTTCTATTGGTTGAAAACATGAATCACAATCTGCTCACTGTTGGACAAATGTGTGATCAAGGATACACAATACTATTCAACTCCACGAAATGTGAAATCAGGAAGGGCGTGTATGGTGAAATTGTGGCTACAGAAAGTCGAGCTCCAAATGACATATATGTTCTGGATGAAGCAACTAATTCATGTCTAATAGCTAAAGAGGATGATACAATAATTGGTAGCAATAATGATCGACTAAGTAAGAAGTTTGCTACAAAGGTGCAAAGTGATTTCGAGATGTCTTTAATTGGTGAGCTGACATACTTCTTAGGGCTTCAAATATCTCAGCAACAGAAAGGAATATTTATATTTCAAGCCAATTACATCAAGGAAATGCTCAAGAAATTTAAAATGGAAGATTACAAACCCATCCTTACTCCAATGGTAACAGGTTACAAATTGAGCATAAAAGACTCATCTAAGGATGTGGATCAAAGGTTGTACAGATATATGATTAGCAGTATTTTATATTTAACAGCCTCTCAACTAGATGTTATGCAAGAAGTGGGACAAGTAGTAATATTCCAAGCAGCACCAAAAGAATCGCATATTAAATATTTGCCAGCATTGGAATATCTTCGCCAGAAGCTTGGGATTCTCCCAAGTTCTCATTAGATTTTCCCTTTTTAGAATATAAAGGGGGAGTGGAAGTGTGTATAGGTCTGCAGGACGGTTGTGTGTCAGTGCGAGCGGAAGTGTGTACAGGTCCGCAGGATGGTTGTGTTTCAGGGGGAGTTACCCTTTGCCATTGATGTCAAAAGGGGAGAGAATTTTGTAGGAAGAGGTGTCATGATCGTAGGGGGAGTACTTGTGTTGCCATCAATGCCAAAGGAGGAGATTTTTGATCAGCGATTGTCATTGATGTCAACCCAAGCAGCACCAGGGGCTAGCCCAATATTGCATGGGAATTTTGACCTACCAAATTAATATATTCTGGGTGAATAATGCTTTTGATGGTTTCTACTTGTCGAGATGTTTCCGTTGATATATGGCACGCCATTTAATTCTTCATGGTTTGAGATATATTCATGTTTGAAGTTTGTACCCCCAGTTAGTGGGCTCAAACCCCATGGGGTTGGGGCATGGGTCATTGAAAAGTCATAATTAATATTTTTTAAGCTCCTAAATCCCTCCCACGTTCATTTGTTGAAGCCCCTCTCAACTTAAGCATTCATATAAATTGTGATCTTCATTTCCTCCTTATGTAAGGGATTCGACCATATGAAACAGGTCATCATGGAATTTTCTCTCTAACGTTTTTTCTACGAAGGTTCAGAAGCTAAAATTTTTATGAGGCGAAGCCAAAATCCTGAGGAAGATGCAATAAAAATTTTAGATCAAGGTGCACAATATTTTTGGAGATATGATCTGTGTAAGTTAGGGTTTTTGCAAGCTCTTGAAATTCATCTCAAAGAAGTGACCTTGGTAAATTATTCATAACTCTCTCTCTGAGTATCAGATTGGAATTCCATAAAAAGTGGCGGATAGTGCACAGTCTGTACTTTTCATTCTATAAATTTCAAAGAAAAATGAAGAAACAGTGACATGTGGCACACCATACAAGTGCGCTCTGCTGAAACAATCCTTAATTAGGGCATTGTGAGAGATTGGGTATAACTCTCTCCTGAAGAATCCAAATTGGGTCAGACCTATGGAATTGGAAAGAAGACTTAGAGGACTACTATAGGATCGAAAATAGGATATTTAGGATCTGAAATAATAGAGATATGCCAGATTCAATATCGAGCTCCTAGAAGGCAAGAAAAAGCAAGATCATGTGTTGTCAAGGGTTACAAAGGACCAGAATTTCTATGGAAACAAAGAAAAGAAAGGTGCAGTAGAGGGTAGCATGACAAGAGCAGAAACCAAGGTGCATAACAGCAGCAAGAAGTTCATCATATGAAGTCTTCAAGTGGGCAGCACTGTATATAATCATTTTAAAGGTATCATTGTACTAAGTCATTGTAAATACATTATTGTAAAAATTGTACTAGTGTTTATCTTCCAAGGGTTGAAGAGGCAGTGTTGGGAGGTCTAGGATCTCATTAGTTGGTTGTGTCAAATTTGGGGTTATGGTCTAGTATATCTTCTTCTTCTGCATCATTCTATATCATTGTAAAGTGGACCATTTTCCCTGGTACGAGAGTCCATTCTTCTTTTATTCTTCATTCTTCATAGGGTAGGTGGGAAGTAGTGAGCTGTATTTGCCAGTGCTAGCATCAATCTGGGCTAATTGTGTGAATCTCAAGTATTGGAGACCCACCAATGGGAGCCGGAGAAGAATTATTTTCAGATTTCAGGAAGCTGAGCTTTATTTTCACTGAGTTAGAATATTAAAGAATTATTAGAAAAAGAATGTGGTTTTCGTCCCTGAGTGGGTTTCCACCTTAAAAATGTGCAGATGTGTTCCTCTTGTTTGCTACTATCATTGTACAAACACTGATAATAATTGAATATTAACTAATGCTCTAATTGAAAGGAATCCTGATTCACCCCCCCCCCCCCCCCTCAGTATTTCCAACATATTCCCCCATGGTTAGCTTGATATTATGGCACTTTCTAGAGAAATTTATATTTCCTCCATTTACAACCATCACTTGACACTTTGGTGTTGGGTATAGGAATAAATTCAATTCCTTGGCTACGTTACAATGAATAAAATTATGGGTACTACCCGAATTAATAAACACTATTAAATTTTTATTCTTGATATGTCTCTCTATCTTGAGAGTTTGAGGAGTGGTAATTCCTGCCAATGCATTACAGGATATGGTCATATTAATTTCTTCTTCCTCTAGGGTTGGTTCCTGATGTATATCCTCTTCTTTTGAAGCTTATTGTCCCTTTTCTTCCTCCTCTTCACAATATATGTAAAATAATTTCTTCTCAACACACTTATGACCTTTAGTGTATTTTCTATCATAGCTATAGAAAATTCATTTTTCTCTTTTTTCTTCCAACTATTGTGGTTTCAACCTTGTATATTATGGAAATCTAGGAGTAGAAAAACTTACATCTTTATAGTTGTGAGTGGTAGTCTTCCTTGTCGCCATAACTTGGTTCCAATTTTTTTTGCCAACTTGAATGCCTTCTCCAATGAATCATGTTCCCAAAGACGAACCTCATGTTGGAAGTTGTCCTTTTAAGTACCTATGAAGATACTAATCCTGTGCTCCTCTGGAATATCATTTACTCTTACACTCAATTTTTGGAAGTCCTCAATGTGGTCCACCATTGAACCCTTTTGTTTGAGATTTATCGATTATCTAAAGAAGGCATTTCTATTTGTATCCTCATAATGTGCTATCATTTCCTCCGTAAAAATACCAAGTGAAATTTTTTTTAGGAGAGAAAATTCATCGATACCCTACAAATGTATTGGTTTCTAAATATAAAGTTGCAATATGTACCTTTGACATGTCCTTTCACATTATGGAGATCAAAATATTGCTCCATATGTAGTATCCATGTTACAGGATCCTTGCCATAAAACTTCCTCATATTGATCTTTGGAATAAGGCGGGTCTTCAATCGAAAATTAGATTTTATAAAATAATGATTAACATTTATTTGTTTCTCACCATGAGTTTCCTCTACTACCTCTCACCATTAGGTAGCTTTTCTTGTAGCAACTTTGTCAGACCTTCCATGTCTTTCTTCAAATATTCCATGTTTCCTTTTAGTTCTGCATCTATGCCTTCTATTTCATTGTTAAACCCATCCGTGTATGATTTTAAACCATTCATGCCACCTTTTAAACCATCCATGTCACCTTTTATTGCTCTTTGTGAGAGTGAAATTTGTTGCACTTGGTCCTATAATTTTGATATATCATGTTGCACTTCTTCCTCTTCATGTGTCATAGAAGAGTTTTGTGAGGAATTAATGGGTATGGAGTTATTTTCAGGAGGAATTTTAGAATAAAATACTTATATCTATGCTTAAATATGCCCTTGGAATAACTTCAAATTGTTTTTTCAAACAAAAGATATGCAATTTTAAAAAACAAATACATACCTTTTTCTTTCTTTTTAGGATATCGATATTGCACCTGGTTTATCTCTGTGATTTCTAATCTTAAAGATATGAAATTCAGTCTTGTAGTATCCCTTTGAGTCCTCTTTCCAATGAAATAGGGCACACCTGATTTTTATTCTTCAAGGCCAAGCTTATGCCAAATATCCCACAATGACCTAATTACAGACTAGTTCAGTAGAGCGAACTTGTATGATGTTCCATGTGTCATAATTTTATCATTCAGATCTGAAATAGATATAAATGGAACTAAAGTTCATTCAATTTCAGCTACTTTTTATAGAATTTGAATCAGATTCCTGAAACTAAAGTTATGACGATTTTCCCTCAGTCATATTTTTAGGATGAAATTTGTGAGCCTGCAAAAAGCCTAACTACCACATATCATATCTTCGGAAATGTTGTGAACCAAGGTATGAAATTTTATTTTTATAGGAAGTTCATCAATATTTCAGCTCCATGTGGTACACTTTTCAAATTTAAAGCCTCGTAGAAAAAAAATTATAATGAAAATTCCACGATGACCTATTGGAAGAAGAGAAACACTAGAATCCAAAACTATGACACCAAATGTTATGAAACCAGCTCACAAGATAGGAGAAAAAATAGATCAACGACTTATAAATAAGCCTCTTCAAGGGGGAAACCTCCTTTACATTACATAAATGAACAATTCTTGGATTATAAAAATGAAAAAACATATTTTCTATATATATCAGTCCAAGGGGTGACAAGATAATCCTAGCCGACATAACAATAACAATGTAAAGGAACAAAAATAACAATAGTGGCCTTCTATGGGGCACAATAATAAAAATATGGGGACTACATGGGAACAAAAATAATAATAAGGGGGGTACACTAAAAATAACAATAAGGGGATACACTAGTATTATAAGGACCTAGCATTCAATCAGTTGAAGGGAACACCAATTTTCTAAAATATTGGTTTAAGATCAGGATACCATCAGGTACGCATCAAGGAAGATTACATCTATAAGAATTATTTTTGGACCAGTATGGGCATTATTATTTTTTTGTAGTTCCATTCAGTTTGACTATTTCTCCAACTACTTGTTTGTGCTTGATGAATAGTGTGTTGTGTCCTTATCTCGAAAATTTTGTTATTGTATTCATTGACTACATCTTGGTATAGTCTAAAAATGAGGAAGCACATGTCGAGCATTTAGCAGCAGTGTTGAGATTGCTAAGAAAGAAAAAATTTTATTCAAAGCTTAGTAAGTGCAATTTATTTCAAATAAAGTTACATTACTTGGGACAAAATGTTTCCAAGGAAGCCATAGCAGTATATCCAGAAAATATAAAAGTTATCATGGAATGGGGATCTCCTAGAAATTTCGATGAAGTCGGATCATTCATGGGACTAACAGGTTACTACATGAGGTTCATCAGGAACTTTTCACGCATTTCATATCATATTAAATCATTACACATGAAAGGTAATAATTTTGAATGTAAAAAGGAGTGTGAAACCAATTTTGAGTAGTTGAAATAGTTG